>VDFB02038173.1:0-32360 GCA_007258455.2 Sequoia sempervirens | reverse complement strand
TTTTAATATGTATATTTCCAAACAACAAGTCCTCTATATGCATCCAATCAATGACATTGGATTTTATTGGTTGGCATATTTGTTAAGCTGCTGCCTTTGTGTTCTTATTTCAGAGGCTCACAAAAAGGAGTTGTTTCTGTGTGATGAAAGAGATTGCTTTGGACCATAGATAGAAGTGATGGATAATCTATGTCTTGCTCGTGGTTTGGTGAGAGCCCATGGGCTTCATATGACCCAATATGGTATGCTGTGGTGGAGATCATGCCTCTTTTGTTGTTTTTCATTTATTATTTGCTATCCATTGTTCATTATTTATTAAAGGCTCACAAAAATGAATTGTTGCAATCATGTGATGTATGGTATGTGTGATTAGAAGGATTGTTTCAAATCCATTGATAAAAGCATGGACAATCTATATTCTTGCTTGGGGTTTGGGTGAGAGCCCATGGGGTTTCTAAGGATCCACATGGTGGGTGAGAATAGGCCATTTTTTTTCTTCATATTTTCTATTCGTTGTTTGGCTATACTGTAGGTAGTTGTAGACATGGTTGTATGGATCTATACATTTACATATGCATATATGTAAAAAACAAAAATCCACGACCCTCTCCCCGGCTCTAGAGGGCTCAAAAAAATGGAAAGGCCAATTAAAATCTAGACCAAACTTCACAAAAAATAAATAGCACCTTTCTTCCTTCCATGTGCTACCAAAAAACTCTATAACTCGTGCATATGTATATGTGTTTGTATATATAAATGTTCACTTAAAAGATTATGTTCCCAATATGGTAGGGTGGACAATACATCTTCTTTTCTTTTGTTTGGCTGTTTGCAAGCATGTTTTTTCTTCATTGTAATATATGCATGTGTGTGTGTGTGTGTGTGTGTGTGTGTGTGTGTGTATAATGTTGTTGCTCCTATGGTTGTGCATCGTACCTTCATTCATCCATAGGAGCAACAACGTTACACTCTTCTTTAAAGTGTACATTGTACTTTCCATTCGTTGCACACTCCATTGTAAACATTTCATATGTATAGCTACATTGGAAAATACATTTAAATATACACATGCTTTGGTTGTTGCTGATGGATCACTATTGAAGGAAGTATAAATGTGAATGTACAAGTCTATAATTTTCAATTTTTTAAACTTTTCTACAATGTTTTATATTTTGCAGCTAGCAAATCACTAGATATGCATCTAATGTATATTGCTGATTGTGATATCTTAGCAATAACTGTATAGTGGAGAGTGAGTATTCCTTTGGTCTATTTCATTTTGCATGTCCTAGTTGTTGATTGATTTCATTCTTGATTTATTAGTTGGTGTAGACATCCTTTTATATTTCCAAGTAGCAAAACTTGTAAATTGTTGGAAATTCTTGCCTTCGTTCTACTATATGTATATGTATGTTTATATGTATTTATGCACGTGCAATGAAAAATGTGAAGTTATTTTGGATGGAGAGTGTCATGAAGGAAGGGATGATGCACAACGATTGGCATCAACAGTATTAAAATATTCTTTAAAGAGTCCATCGTACTTTCCATTCACGACACTCTGCATTGAGCACATATTGCATATGCATATATACATTTGCAGACATATTTCCATATATGTTTATTTTTATTATTATGAATAAGTGACTACAGGGAATAGTTTTTGTCTACATACGGATTTTTTATTTTCTAAATTTTCCCTCCCTTGCACCGTGGTTTTGGATCTAAAAGCATGAAATTTGTATATATTCATGTAATGCATAATGTCAATTCTCATGCCTTGCATATTATTCCTTGTACACTCAAAAACTAACCATTAGAATGGGAGGTGCTATATTGGCAATAATGAGCAACATTCATTTCATTTTTCAATGTAGGGCAAAAATTTGTGGAGATAGTTGCCCTGATACCATTGAGGAGACTTCTTTTTTAGAAGAGTATTTAAGTATTAAACTATGTATCATATTATAATTCATAAATTAATAGTACATGTGATAAGGTTTAACACTAATAATGCTCTCCTGAAAAGAAGTCCTCTCAATGCATGGTGTTACCATTAATTCCTGTCCATATGCAAATTTAGTAATGCAATCAATGTATTTCCTTTTGAATTAGCCACTTCCCCAATGAGGTTGATTGCTTGCATTCTTATTTTTTAATTTGGAGTTTGAAAGAAATTTTAAATACAATGCATATGAATACATACAATTATGTATACATATACATATATGTATGCTTTCATTGTTTTCCATAAAGCATTGTTGAAAAAAAAAGTGTCATGTGTGCTTTTTGATTTCTTTGTGCATCACTTTCTTCCTATGGATTTTTCTATTTTGTGAGTCTTCCATCTAGGCAATTGTTCAAGCCAATATTCTTTCCTTTATGGTTTGCATATTGTGTTAATGATTAGAACATAGTAAAATATTTCATGTTATATAGTTTATCGTCCTTTCCATAGGGTATTATTGATTGTTGCTATGTGCCTTGGGCTACTTTCATGCATATTCAATTAGGTTGACCGCTTTAGTTATGCCATTTCCCTTTAACTTGGTGTTTGCAACCATTTTATTGTGTTCTTAATATTATTATTGTAGGAATCATAGCCTTCTTCAGGTTTCAACACCACATCAATTGTGGATCATAGAAAGGCAACAAAGCGCGAAAGAAACCAACTTTATTATGCACACCACAAAGACCAAATTTATGCAAGCCAGTGAGCCAAGCACTTGCAACGAAGATGTGCTCTAAACATAGTTGGATTTCCGACCCATGCCCAGCCAGGCACACCAACATTGCAAGCAAGCTTGCTAGTAACATTTGCTCACTATTGCTCCCCCTCAGCTTCCACCCCTTTGTCGTTGAACTACACCAATCGCTATGAATCTTCCCTTGCAATACCTAGTTGTACATTGCCACAGACCCTTGTTGGGCATGCCTTTCCAACCAAATCTTCAGAAACCAAACCCTTAGGCAACATGTTTGGTGAACCTTTCAATATAGCAATGCAATCATTCCGCCAACGCATTGATGCTTGGTCTAAAATGGAAATTTTTTTAATTTGCAATGAAAGCTATGTTGGCATGAGAGTTTGAGCATCTAGTGCTGGAATTTCCTATTTGCATTGTGCTTCTGAAAAAGGTGTCCATAGATATATCCTGGAGAACAAAATGGATCCAGGGCCACAACTAACTATCCTTGCAGAGCTTACCCAAGTCGAAGGAATGCTTATAGCTAGAGTTGTTCTCATTTTAGAAGTAATCCATGCTAGAGGGGGCCAATATAAATATAGTGGCCATACTATAAGCTTCCCACAAGACATCACGAGCATTGAAAATTTGTTTCCGTGTCTACTACATGATCTTGAAGTTCTGATTGTGGGAAGAATTGGCAGTTAGGGGACAAACTATGATTGCTATGTTGAAAAACATAATGTCATGGCTGCATTGATATATAAAATTGAGAATGATTCGTACTATAGTGATGTTGCAATAGATTGTGATGCTTTAAATTTGTTTCCTTCTACAAGTACTGACATCTCTAATCTCTTGCACATAATGGAAGAACCAAGGCATGACCTAAATGAACCAATGGAAACTGTAGAAAGTGTTGTTGATGAGGAAGTTGACCTTCAATACTTGTCATCATTTATTCCATTGAAGCCCAACCCTCCTCGAGAATTTTATGCAATTAGAGATGCCTTACAAATTAAAGACACTACTAAAAATACTTTTCCTTGGTCTAAAATAAATTCTAGCGCTATCAATGAATATAATATAAAAGGTTTATTAAGTATGGTTTTTTTGACGTTGTTCCCCAATGGCATGGCAATGCTGCTATAATCAAGAACATTAAAAATTCACTTATATGTAGGGTATGTGCAGGATCATCATGGAAAAAATAGGCCCTTAAGTGGCAAAAAAATCAAAAAAATCAGTGTTAGGAAACTTGATGTAAAAATTTGAATAAGTTATCTATATTATTTCAAAAATATGTAAAAATATAATCTATAGAAAAATGAATGTAGTTTCTAAACTACTAGGTTTATTTAAAAATAAATAAAATCTATTTCATGAAAATTTGAAATTTCAATGCGTGATACTTAAATTTTAGGGAAAAAATAATAGTTAGGTGTCTCGCCCACCACTTAACCATAATAAAATTATAATATTTTATATGTAAGTAGAGGACTCATGTCCAGATGTGATTCATATTTTTTTGTAATTTTTTTCCAAGTAAATAATTAATTATGATTTTTTTATTACAACTTTTAAAAAATATAAAAACTCGTATGTCTAACCACCTTAACTCTATCAAAACTTCATGAAATTTAAGTTTTCTTTTTTTAATCCTATAGTATGTGAAGCATAGAATGTGACACATGTTTTGGATTCAAAAAATGTGATACCGTTTGAAATTTATAGATGTTTTTCAATCAGCCTATCGATCAAGACTTTAGTCGTAATTCTAATAGAAAATAAATAATAATTAATTATTAAATTCAAATTAAAGAATAATTTATATTGGTTTAAAGCTAAGAATCTCCTCTAAAAACCCTTTTCGTTTCATCAATTTTGGATGAAAATAAAGTCATCAGCCATATACCCTACAAATATCCATAATATTGCCACTTTTTGGCCCCTCATGATCCTGCACATACCCTGTATATGCCTTGCACTTGATGAGATACTATGATAATATATTTGGAAAGAATGTCAGATTTATAAATTACATTTATAATTTGATAATGAGACAACGAAGCCAACAATCAGCATCAATTTTTATGAAAACAAACTTGGAGGAAAGAATCCCAAAGTTGGTTCTTGCTTTGCAGAAATTACTTCGAGATGTACCAGATACTGAAATAGTAAAAAAACTTATTTAGTTTGATGCATACTTGTGAGGAACCTACTCATAATCATCCAAGAGTTGATAAGAGCTTGCATCAATGATCCACCAACTTGGTACACTGACTCTTTTCTTCACTTTGAGCTTTGCAGATACAAAATGGCCTAATTTGCATAGGGTGATTGAACCTCATACCTAATTTTATTTTACATAATCCTAGAGACACTTCACAGAGAACATTGTGCATAACCTACAAATAACAACCTTTTCCATGCATGTGTGATTCACTATTTTCTGTGAAGAGGTTATTGAGAGACTATTCCACACAAAGGACTATTGGTATAGTTATGAGTGGTGACATCGTGGGTCAACACATGAACATGGTTTCTTGCGGCTCCTAGATGCCCTAAACATGGACATGCTTGATTGGTCTAACCCACATGAGCTTCAACAAGCAAAAAAAATAATTTGATCACTATGTTTTAGCATGGAACCCTCACGCCCTAGAGTAGCTAATATCAAGGATCCACCACTCAACTTTGGATGACCCATGCTTTCTTATTACTATGCAAATTTATTCTATGGATCAAATGGTGGACTATGAATAGTTGTTAAACACAGTACAAAGGCATACCAAGTGCACTCAATACACTTGCCTAAGGAAAAAAGGTCAGCAATTACAATGTTGCTACAAATATCTAGGGAATAAACAACCATCATCGACATTGACAATTAATAGTGAATTGAAAAAATCATACAAACCAACAAGAAATAATGACCATGTTAATATCTACAACTCTGAGATGCTTGCAATCTGGTGAGCAAATGTTGATTGCTAGCCAGTATTGTCTAGAAAAATTGTGCTAAACTACATTTCCAAATATGCATCAAAGTCTGAGAAATTTTTTGAAAGCTACATTGATATCTTGCAAAGGCTTGTAAACAAAAATTCATCTAGGGATAAAGCATTGCTTTCATACCAAAAATTCATGATTAATTTGGTTGTTGATCATGAAATTGGTGCACAAGAAACATTCCATATGCTGCAAAATTTTCCCCTTGTCATCTCAAGTCGGCATTTCTTGTCTTTGAACATTAGTAGGCAAACATTTCATCGGTCAAAAATAATTGACTATGGTGTTGAGCTTGCCAGTGGTTATATTCATTCTTACATGCAAAGACCACCTGAAATGGAGGCAATATCCCTTATTCATTTTGCACAACTCTATACATATCACAAAAATCGCAAAGGTCTAGCTTAGTGTGCTCAACCACAACTTGCAATCATCATTGTTTACCTACTTTTCAAGACCATCCTCCCGAAACAAAGTGATTCCTATGAAACATTTTGTTGGTCAGAATTATTAATATACAAACCTTTTCAAAATGTTGAGGCTGACATAGGGCTTACAAGAGAAACCATAACACATAATTGGAGGCTATTTTATGTTGCTGGATATGTCACTTGGCATGTGAATAGACTTACTAACCCCCCTGCCGATGGGGAGGGTAGTGATAGTGACACTGATGATGCACAATTTCTGCCACATACAGGGTATGTGCAGGATCATGATGGGCCAAAAAGTGGCAATATGATGTGTATGTGGCTGATGACAATTTTTTTACCCAAAATTGACAAAACGAAAAGGGTTTTTAAAGGATATTCTTAGATTTCCACTGATACAAATTATGCTTTACTTTTAACTTAATAAGTAATTATTATTCATTTTCTATTCAAATTATGACTAAAGTCCTGATTGATAGGGTGGGATTGAAACATCTTATAGCTTTCTAAAAGTATCACATTTTGAATCCAAACATGTGTCAAATTCTATTTTAGCAATTATAGGATTAAAAAAGACAAATATTGAATGTTGACGCTTTGACCATATGTAACAACATACAAGTTTTATATTTTTTAAAAAGCTGTAATAAAAATTCATAATTAATTATTTATTTGGAAAAAAATTACAAAAAAATAAGCATCACATCGGGGCATGAGTACTCTACTTATATCTAAAATCTTATAGAAAAATATTATCATTTTATTATGGTTAGGGAGGTCAGACAGACACCTACTTATTTTTTTCCTAAAATTTAAGTACCACTGCATTGAAATTTCAAAATTTCACCAAATAGATATATATTTTTTAAACAAACCTAGTAGTTTAGAAACCACATTCAATTTTCTACAGATTCTATTATTACATATTTTTGAAATAATATAGATAACTTATTCAAATTTTTACGTCAAGTTGCCTAACTCTGATTTTTTTGAATTTTTTGCCACTTAAGGGCCTATTTTTTCCATGATGATCCTACACATACCCTACAAATGAATATGAATGGGAGTTTCTCTCTTGACTTGGTGCCAAAAATAATGTTTGTTTTGACCAGCTACAACTCTTGGGTTGGTGAGACTTTGAACTGCACCATAGGTGGGAAAACCACCATGTTCCAGAGAATCTTAATAGCATTACTGAATAGTTTGTTTCAACAATTAAATTGCATACAACTGAAGACACCCTTTGCTTGTTTGCAATGCTAGCCCTTTGCCATCAACTATCTCCTAGACATGAGCTTGCTTTGAAAATCATTGAAAAGCACCTCCTTGGCCCTCCTTCATTGCCTCCACTTCGTATGATCATTTAAGGAACCACTAGCATAGGTAAATCATTCTTGATTGACAAGATACAAAGAGCACTAAATTGATCGTTGAGTCAAAAAATGAACCCTTTGCTTGTTTTGGCACCAATGGGTGTTGCTACTTACAATGTTCATGCCTCCATAGTGCATACTTCTCTTTGAATACCAATAAAATATATGAATCCATTGAAAGGATAACCATTGACCATATTTCAAAAAGACTTCAAACATATTAAGTACATACTAATTGATGAAATGAGCTTCTTGGGTCCCAAGTTGTTAAAAATAGAGAGTCGATTGTGGCAAGCATTCCCTAGAAGACATCTGTAGCCATTTGGTGGTGCTTTTATTATACTCATGGGTGACTTGGCACAATTTCCACCTATTATGGACAAAACTATCTATAGTTCTCAGTCCATAGCACTAGCACTTGGGCACACTTTTAATATTGTTGTCACGCTTGACACTATCTTTCGCCAACATGGACAATCTTAATCATAGCAATAGTTTCATACGCTCCTTATGAATATTAGAAATTGCTAGGCATCCCTGGCTGATTGGAAAATTCTTATGAATTGAACAAAATCCATGCTTCCATCTAAGAAAAACTAGTATTTCAATGAGGCTATCCACTTATTCCCAAAAAATAGTTTGGTTGCTTTGCACAATAAGAAAATGCTACAAAAATTAAATGTTCCAATTGCAATTAGTGCTGCTGAATGTTCCCAACAAAATGAACTTGATTATGGAAATGATGAACAAATTCAAATATAACTCTTTCTTGCAATTGGTCGACAAGTAATGTTGACAACAAATATTTGGGTGGTAGCTAGCCTAGTCTATGGATCATTGGGTTTAGTGAAGGCTATTGTATATGCTACCTAGGGTGCTAAACCACCTCAACTCTTTGAATGTGTTGTTTTTTACTTCTAGAACTACATTGGTCCAACATGGGATTAGGAAAATCCAAGATTCATCCCAATTATTGCAATCACACAAGGCAGCCTGAGATAGCTCCCGTTGACAATGGCCTGGGCTATAACAATCCATAAATCTCAAGGCTTAACACTAGAGAAAGCTACAATAGATATTGGAACTAAAGAAAGGAAAGGAATAACATTCACAACTCTCTCTCATGTTAAATCACTAGTAGGAATACATATATATTGACCTTTCTCTTTTGACAGGTATTCTAGGCTACATTGCAACAAATACAATGCACTTCAAATGAAATAAGAGGATCGTCTCCCACAATTTTTTGCATTGCCACCATTATGAAATCTTTTTGTTTTTCATGGTAACTACACTTCTCCTTCTCCTTTTCATTTCAATTATTTCATAGTACCCTTCATTCCCACTTCTATTCACTTTACCTAACATTCTGAAGGTTTTAGTTATACAAACATCACTGAGAGAAATTGCTACTCAACTATTGGTTTATGTTTCCCCTTGTTCCCAACAACAAACATCAATTGTCTAAATTTAAATTTGCACTCAACATCTTCCTGTGCTTTATCGAAAAGTGTTTCTTCCATGGCTATCACACTTGAATCATTTCTTTCTAACAATTTGAGATTCTAACAAATTTAGATTAGGAACATTTCCAGTTGTTACTATAGGGTATGTGCAGGATCATGATGGGCCAAAAAGTGGCAATATGATGGGTATGTGGCTGATGACTTTTCTTTTACCCAAAATTGATGAAATGAAAAGGGTTTTTAAAGGAGATTCTCAACATTCCACCAATATAAATTATGCTTTACTTTGAATTTAAAAAAATATTATTATTCATTTTATAGTTGAATTATGACTAAAGTCTAGATTGATAGGCTGATTGAAAAACATCTATAGCTTTCAAAAGGTATCACAATTTTTGAATCTGAAACATGCATCACATTCTATGCTTTGTATACTATAGGATTAAAAAAAGAAAATTTGAATTTCATGAAGTTTTCACCAAGTTAAGGTGGTCAAACATACGAGTTTTTATATTTTTTAAAATTTGTAATAAAAAAATCATAATTAATTATTTACTTGGAAAAAAATTACAAAATAATATCCATCACATGAAAACATGAGTCCTCTACTTATATCTAAAAGATTATAAAAAAATATTATCAGTTTATTGTGGTTAGGGTGGTCAGACAGACACCCACTTCTTATTTTTTCCCTGAAATTTAAGTACTATTGCATTGAAATTTCAAATTTTCACCAAATAGGATTTTTTATTTTGAAATAAACCTAGTAGTTTAGAAACTAATTTCAATTTCCTACAGACTCTATTCTTACATATTTTTGAAATAATATAGATAAATTATTCAAAATTTTACATCAAGTTGCCTAACTCTAATTTTTCTAATTTTTTTGCCACTTAAGGACTTGTTTTTTCCATGATGATCCTGCACATACCTTGCAGATCTTCACAATTGTTAATACCTTCATGATCACAAGTTTTCGATGTTGTTTGGGTTCGAACTGTATTCTATTTGTATACAAGGTAAGGCTGTATCTCATTCTTTCCATCTGTTCTTTTGTAATTACATTCAAAATTATTTGTCACAAATGGCACAACTCTATATACTTTTTCAAAAAGATAGTAGTGATTTCAACTTAATAAAATTCCCAAGTTCTAGATGACAATTATATTCAATTGTCCACATATTGTTTGCTTCTCTTTGCAAAAGGTATGCATGCATCCTATTTATATGATGCATTTTATTCCACATATATTAGATATTATTTGTTACTAACTATACAACTGTTGTTGATTTGTTCATTTAAATATTGTGTAGTAATGATACATGTTTTCTATACTACACTTCTAATTTCCCTTTTGTCTAATGATATTTTATTGAAAACATTTTATATTGCAAATGTATGTACTGAGATATTGATTAAACTCATGGAAAAAATATTTCCCTACTTAGGGGTTTGGTGAGAATCCATGATGCTCGATGCCATAATGTGGAAGGTGCAAAGTAGGCCTCCCTTATTCTCTCAATCTTCCAATTGATTCCCTACACAAGGTATGCCTAGATTTTATTTGCTTGTACTCTTCTACTCCACCTTGATTCCATACAATTTGTTATTAATTGTATAAGTCCTTATATTTTGTGATTGATTTATCGTCTACCAATGGTATGTGTTTAGTAGACTAAATTTTTCATTATTCTCTCATGTTTCTAACCATACTCAACCCAAACAATCATCATATGTGGACCTTTCAATTCCTTTAGAGCTTGTATTAAGTAAGCATCAGCCTAGAAATTTCTTTCACCATTGATGCCAATGGTGGGAAATTTATTTTTTCTTGCTTGGGGGTTTGGTTACAGCGCATGATGCTCCATGACCCAATATGGTAGGGTTGACATTGGGTGCTACTTTCTTATGTTGACAGTGCATTTTGTGATATACACCAGGTATGTCTAACTTTTGTTTACCTCATTCCTTGCATTACAAGTACATGGAAAATTGTCTATTATAAAATAATCAACTTTCATATCTCTTGGTTTACTTGTTGTCTATGAATTAGAGATGACCACTGTACTAATATTCACACTTTTTTCTTATTGTTTCAGACCATAATCAAGCCATAATGTGTATTCAAATTATTTTATTTATATTAAAGATGTTGTTGAAAAGGCTATATTGTACCATGATCCCTCTTATGATCCAACAAAATTATTGAGATTATGAAATTTTTGTCAATTGTTCTTTTCTACCTTGCGCTATATTCTCTAATTTTCGATGGGCTCCTCTTCAAAGGTTGTATTCTTTCAATTTTCAAAACCATGCTATTGTGAAAAGATCAAAAAGATTATTAATTATTGTTCTCTATCTTAACCTACATTCTTTTATTTTCAATATGGTTCTCTTGTAGATGCTATATTATTTCAATTTCTCATAGGGTGTTGTTGTAAAGCCAAAATTCTTTCAATATTTGATAAGGTTCTGTTCTAAAAAGATTATATTTTCATTGTTCAAACAAATGCTTCTTTTATATAATATATGTTAAAATAGTTTGATTTATGGCTTCCAGTTTGTGGTTATGGTTGCAATGGAATAAAATAGTCAATCCTATATGCTTTACAGTGTTAGTTTCAATTAGGCATTGTTGATTATAGTTTTGTTGCTTAAGCTATAGTGTTTCATTTTGTAGGTGTTGTTGAAAAGGCTCTATTTTATGGCTTTCATTTTCTACTTATAGTTGGAAAAAAAAAATTAATGTTGTTCATTCTATCTTTGGTTACATTAGGTATTATTAATTATTTTTCTCTGCCTTACACTATACTAGGTATATTTTAATATCAATATATATGTAAGAATAAAATTGTTCAGGTTATGGAGTTTTTGTCAATTATTATTGTATATCTCAGGCTATATTGTGGCTTTCTACATCTGAGTGGTTGTTGAAAGAAATGTTGTTTGATTTATGGCTTTTTTTTCTCCTTATGGTTGGAACAGAATAAAATAATTAATTCTATTGATTCTATGTTTGGTTACATTGGTTTTTATTGATTATTGTTCTTTGCCTTATTGCATCCTTGATTTGGTGCTCTTGTTAGCTACTCCTTTATAGTTTATCTTTCTCTCTCTAATGCTTTCCTCATTCTCTCTCTCTACCTTGCACTTTATTATTCCATCTTTAAATTGTTCATTGCATTTTCTCTTGTGCAAAGTTCTATCTAGTATTTATCGCTATGTCATGCTATTGTTTGTGTCTACCACAACAGATTCTGTATTGTCCCAGCCTCACTCCTTGCATGTCCCTTCCCTTTCCTATACATCTCTACCTATCAGCTCATCGTTACATGTTTCTACACAGAACTGCTAGTTAGTTTTGTTCCATCATGACATGACATTTTTTATCTTACTACTATTGAACTAATATTTAATTCATTTAAATATCATAAGTACAAGTATGGTTATAGTCTAATGGGGAAATCTATATTGTTTAATATTTTTAATTTAATAAAATTTAAACATTTTTTTATGAATGAAAAAAAGGAAAGAAAATGATATTAAATTTGAATGTTATAAATTTTCCTACAATTCATGCTCACTAATATGGACTATAGAAATATTATATCTAGTGAATGTTTTTTATGAATTATAATATTTTGAAAATTGCTTATATTGTTATATTATTGTTGTTATTTTATTTTCTCGAGGGCTTTCTATAAGAGTTATTTGAAGTAATTAAAATAACTATAAATAGAAATAACTCTTGACTAAATAAATTGATAGAAGAGAAAGATAAAATTACATTAATTGCTTGGGATAATATTTTCATTCCTTCAAAATTAGGAAAATTGGGTATCCAAAAGTTGAAATTCATAAATAAATTTCTTATTGTGAAGTTAAGTTGGAGATTTCCAAAGGAGAAAAATAGTGGATAAATATTCTTAAGTCAAAATATCTAATTGCAAGAAGACTTCTTTCATTTGATTCTCTTATTTCAAGCTCCTTTTTTATGGAATTTCTTGGCTAAAAGTAGAAATATCCTTTGAAAAGGAAGTAAATGGAATTTAAAAAATGGAGAATAGACTCTTTTTTGGGATGATACATGGCTCTTAGATCAAGCTTTGTGCAGAACTAATCCTTGGGATATTATTTGGCCATTAGTGGAAAGTATGTTGAGGAATAAAATGGTTGACTATATATAAGTGTCTAAAGAAGGTAAAAAAAGAATTTTGTTTACCTTGATTTTGATAGCCAAGATACTATTAATGGTTTCTAACATAAATTCGCTATAGTTTAAATGTTTACATATTTATCATTTTGATAGATAAGATGAGTTAATTTTAGCCCATTCACATGATTACGATTATACTTTCATAACTGGATATACCACTAGGTTGAATGGAAGTTTGGATGAGGTCCTTTTGGTCTAAGATATTGAATAAAGATCTTATCACTAAGATCAATTTATTCTTTTTGGTTATGGTCAAAAATAATATTTTAATGATGCAAAGGGGATTCTAGATCCCTAATAGGTGAGAAATTTGCAAAAAATATGCAAAATCAAAGTGTCATCTTCTACCAACTATCCCTTTTCTTATTAATAATTGAGGATAATATTATTTAAATTTGAAATATATAAGATTCATCCAACCTCTATATTACTTAGTCCTCCAATGACACCCTCTTTTTATTGGAAAAAGTCGTGAAGAAGCTATGGTAACTCTCACATTCTCACTTTTCTTTAATTTACTTAAGAGTTGTTTTATTTACTCAAGAGTTATTTAATTTACTTAAGAGTTGTTTTATTTACTTTATAGTTATTTTCTTTTACTTTAGACTTATTTAAGAATAATTTTATTAATTTAAGAGATTTAATATTTTTTATTTTTAAATATATTTTTATTATGTTTGCATGTCTTTAACATATACAATTATTTCGTGATGATAATATATATCTCTTATGATAATATATTTATATAATATTGTTATCCTACTTTCAAAATAATATAAATATACTAATGTAAAATTGTTGATACTTTGTTTTTATTTATCTAAGATTTTTTTTACTTTACAACTATTCAAGATTTCTTTATTTTATTTAGTCAAGAGATATTTCTATTTATAGTGATTTTATTTACTTGAAATAACTTTTGTAAAAGATCTAAAAAAAATGAAATAACAAACATCAATATTTGCTAATTAATATCAATTATAATTTCTAAAATATTATTATATATCAAAAATAACGATTTAACCATGGAGCTCTGCAACGGTCATGGAGGCAAGCAACGGTCGAAAAAGTTTAGGAGTGGATGCAGTGGCCACGGGGGCCCCAACGCGAACTGGTCTGGGGATTTTGATCATGTTTGGAGGCAGGATCGATGGGCCCGTCCATAGAATCATGTCACGCTCGGTCGCTTTTCTGCGGGCAAGAGTCACGGGCATCTACAGAATAAGGTTGCGGGACCCTCCCGTGGTAGGAACAAGTACAGTCAATACAGGAATGATGCTTTTCGCAGACCGCGTTATCAGAATGAAGCTAATCTCGGGCAAAATATTCCTTCAAGGCCGAGCAGATCATCAACGCAGAAAAACCCTAATTCCAGAAATGGGAAGTGTGGAATGGAATGGCAAAAAAAGTCCGTGCCCAAGGTATGGGAGGAAGTCAGGGAAGAAAGTTCAAAGGAGGAACAGAACAAGCATGTATCTTTCATGTCCAAAGAAGGTGAAAGTGGAAGAACCAAAGTCGTAATCAGCTCTTCGAATTTGCAAGCGGAAGTCCTGAGGTTAGAAAAATTAGGTTTGTTTGGCAAGTGGTTCGGGAAGAATCTGAACTGGGATTATCTGGTGAGTTGGTGGAAAGAACGGTGGGGTGAGGAGCTGCAGTTTAAAATGCTCCAAAATGACTTTTTCTTAGTCATCTGCCCTTCCTGCACCATCAGAGATAAAATAGTAAATGGGGTTTGGGTTCTTGATGGTTGCGGCTTTTATTTAAGAAAGTGGTATATGGGTTTCGATCCTTCAACCCACGAAATGGAATTCATTCAAGATTGGTATAGCTTGCCAGATCTCCCACAGGAATACTGGGCGCCCTCCATTCTTGAAGAAATTGCCAACCAGTTGGGCACTTTTGTTTGTGCAGAAGAAAGGAAAATGGCAAAGAGGAATCAAACCTATGTGCGTATTTGTGTGGAAAACACTTTGGACAGATCGTTCTGGAGTGAGATTGAGCTCATCACGGATTATGGGGTTAAGGTTCAAAAATTAGTAAGGGACTCTTTAATGCGCAATAACCTGGTACGCACGCTAGGTTGCAGATCACATAAGGAAGCGGCAGGTAAATCCAGCATGGTGGAAACCCCTTCGGCAAACCTTCGTGCAGCGGCACGAATCTTACAAGAATCTCCAATATCACCCAAGCAAGGACGTGAGAAGTCCCCTTCAGAGGATTCTAGGGTTTCTCCTAAAACAAATAGCGTCCATATGGCTCCCATAGGGGGTGCTTTGTTAACTGGGACTCCATCTCCTACCCCCAGGGATGAAGTTGCAGGGAGGAAGGTCACCCAAGAAGAACAAGGGGAGAGGCGGGTTCAGTTTGAAGAGTTAGACGACAAAATATCAGAAACACTAGCTCTAATGGGGGATAGTGGCATGAATGCAGAGCTGGACTCCCTGATTGAAGTAGGAAAGGAACTTGTGGAATTAGCAGAGGCGGCTAAATCAAGGTCAGGCTTGTTGGAGATGGGTTTCAATCTGGCAGAAATGGAGGATTGGGATTCAGACGATCAAGCCACAACCGAATTGCTAAGCCCACAATCAGGTAGGAAGCGGAAGCTTGCAGAGGATCTGCAGGCAGCAAAATCTCGGTTAGGTATCCACAGAAGGGACATCCTTAAGCTAACTCCAGATTGTGGGGATCATAAAAAGAGGGGCAGGATCCCAAATCAGGAGAAAAGAAAGTTGGACGGGGAAGCCAACGGCCAAAAAAAAATTGATACTATGATAAAAGTAGGGAAGGGTGGAGCCCTTCCTGAACAGCAATGAAAATATTAACCTGGAATGTTAGGGGCTTAAATGCCCCTAACAAGTGGAACCTAATTAGGCGCCACATTGAGATGTGTCAAGTAGAAATCTGTCTTCTTCAAGAAACAAAACTAGATAAGTCGGATCTGGAAAAATTTGCCAGGAAGCTAAGATCCTGGAAATGGCTTGGTTCGGAAGCTGAAGGCGCCTCGGGAGGTTTACTAATTATCTGGAAGCCTCAGTCAATCTTTTTGGAGGCTCTGAAGATTAGCAAACACTGGTTGGCATGTAAGGTAAGGAGTTTATCCTCGAACCTGCATTTCAATTTAATAAACGTATATGGTCCTTTGTTGAGCTCCCAGAAAAAATTAGTTTGGCAAGAGTTGGAGGTTGTTTTGCAAGACCTACATCAAGATTGTAGTTTTTTAGGGGGGGATTTCAATGCTATTCTCAAAAAGGAGGATAAGTTAGGGGGAATTGGGAAAACTCTTCAGTCCCAAAGAGATTTTTGTGATTTCATGGAGAGAAACTCTCTTCTTGAAATCCCCACAGGCAATGGTCTTTTCACTTGGACAAATCGTAGGAAAGGGTTTGGAAGCATTGCGGAAAAATTAGATCATTTTTTCTTCAAAGGAAATTTGGGTTCCTTTCCTTTTTCTTTCGAGAGCAAGATAAACACTGGTTCTGGCTCTGATCATCTCCCAGTGCAATTGCTTATTACTGGGGAGAAAGGTCCGATCAGATGTCCTTTTAAATTCGAAATGATGTGGTTTAAAGACCCAAACGTGTTAGTGCTTCTTGAACAATGGTGGAAGGAATGTTCCCCGGGTGGCTCAAGTCTTTTCAATGTAATTACAAAGCTTAAATATTTGAAACAGCGCCTCAAACAATGGAACAAAGAGAGTTTTAAAAATATCTTCAGAGAGAAAGAGCAAATGGAGGCAGAATCAGATTCCTTAGCTGAGGAAATTATGAAGAAAGGCATGGATGAAAAGTGCTACATGAAGGAAAAGGATTTATCCCATAAGATGAACGACATCCTCTCCAAAGAAGAAATTTTTTGGCGCCAAAAATCTAGAGAAGTTTGGTTAGAATCTGGTGATAGGAACTCTAAATTTTTCCACAATTCCACAAAGGCCAGAAGAGAATTTAACAGAATCACCTGTCTTTATGATGGGGATGGAAGAATGCTGGAAGATGCAGAGGAAATCAAGCTTTCTGCGGTCTCTTTTTTTCAGGATTTGCTTAATGATTGGGAAGGCTCAAATCTGCAAGCTCAAAATGTTTCTTTGCAATCTATCCCGAAATTGGTTTCCCCATTTCAAATGCAAGCTTTGAATGCAAAGTTCTCTGAAGAGGAAGTAAGAGAGGCTATCTTTGGGATGCAGCCAGAGAAGGCCCCTGGTCCAGATGGGTTCCCAGCTGGTTTTTTTCAGAAATGCTGGCACTTTCTGGGAAAGGATATCTGGGAAGCTATTGAAGATTCTAGACTAAATAGCAGGGTTCTCAAGGAAGCCAATAACACCTTAATCGCTCTAATTCCAAAGAAAGATAAACCTGACAGATGGGAAGACTTCCGCCCAATTTCGCTCTGTAACACAATCTACAAAATTTTGGCTAAAGTAGTAGCGAACCGCTTAAAGAGAATTCTTCCCACCATTATCTCTGAAGAACAGACAGGCTTCGTTCCAGGACGCTCTATCTTAGATGGGGTAATCATTGCCCAAGAAGTCATTCACTCAATTCAGAAATTAAAAAAAAGAGGCATGCTACTAAAGTTGGATATAAAAAAAGCATATGATAGAGTGAATTGGAGATTCCTCTTTAAGGTAATGGAGGCTTTTGGTTTTCAGAAGGAGTGGTTGAATTGGATCTTTGGCTGGGTAGCCTACCCGCGTTTCTCAGTGCTTGTAAATGGCTCTCCGGAAGGTTTCTTCGTTGCCTCAAGAGGGCTGCGACAAGGTGATCCTCTATCTCCGTTTTTATTCATTATAATGGTAGAAGCATTAGGGAGATCGATAGAAAATGCTAGACGGTCAGGGGAGATTCAAGGCTTGCAAGTCACCAGCAGTCTTCCCAATATTACACATCAACAATTTGCAGATGATACAATGTTGTTTGGTGAGGCATCGGCAAAGGAGGCGCAAAAGTTAAAATCGCTGCTCGAAGTTTTTTCTAGGGCCTCAGGTCAAGAGGTTAATAAGGTCAAATCAGAGGTCTTTTTCTTTAATACATCCTATCCAAATGAGGTGCAAATATTGAGAATTCTAGGGTTCAAAATGGGGCAATTGCCTTGCAAATATTTAGGCCTCCCATTGGATAGAGGCACCAAAAGCAATAGTGCTTGGAGCTCAATAGTGAGTAGATGTAAAGACCGAATTTCATCTTGGAAGAATAGGTGGCTCTCTTGGGCTGGGAGACTAACTTTGCTCAAATCAGTCATTTCAGCCCTGCCAATTTACTTGATGTCCTGTCTCCAGTTAAATAGTGGTGCTAGCAAAGATCTAAATAAAGTAATGAGGGACTTCTTTTGGAAAGGCAGTTCTGAACAAAAAAAAATTCCCCTTATTAACTGGCAAAAGGTCTGTGAAAAGAAGGAAAATGACGGTTCTGGTCTAAGAAACATTCTTAAACAAAATAAGGCATTGGGGGCTAAATTGGTTTGGGCAATCCATTCTAGGCCAGATCTTAAATGGGTCAAGATCGTCAGGGCAAAATACCTGGAACCTGATCCGAATTACTTTCTTTATGCAAAAACTCTACCAGCTGGGTCTCGAATTTGGAATTTCATTAAAAGTTGCAGAGAATTGATTACAGATTTCATCACTTGGGAAATCAAGGAGGGCCAGGAAGCCTCTTTCTGGGACGACTCATGGGAAGGCTACCCAGTCCTCGCAGACATGCCTGAACTCTCAAACTTAATGGAGAAGACTAAACAATCCTGGGGCTTAAAAGTCAGGGATTACTTTGTTCTTGAAGAAGCTTCAGGGGGCAGTTTTGTGAAGTGGAAATCGGTGCGAAACTTGAATGTGGAAAATCATGAAATAGATTTATTCGAACGAGTAATGGAAGCTCGTAGGATTTGGGTCAGAAAAGGGGAAGATAGCATTCGGTGGGTTGCTGCTCCAAATGGTGTTTATTCGACCAAAGTTGGTTACAAGATGTTAACTTCCCATGAACCCTCAACAGCTCTCCCTCTAAATTTGTGTTGGAATAAGGTATGCCTCCCAAAAGCAGGGCTTTTCACTTGGGCTGCTGCCCAAGGCCGAATACTGACAGGTGACAGGTTTTCAAAGTTGGGCTATCTTGGCCCAACCAGATGCCCCTTATGTAAGAAAGCTGAGGAGAGTGTAAATCATTTACTTTTAAATTGCAGCTTCACATATCAAATGTGGACTTGGCTGTGCACTAAACTGAAGTGGTCAACTATTTTTCTAGACTCTTTACTTGACAGCTTAATCTTGTGGCCAGGCAACAAGCACAACACAATCTTTGGTGACCTATGGGTAATGAGTCCTTCGATCCTCATATGGGAAGTCTGGAAGGAACGTAACAGACGTCTATTTCAGGATAAAGAATTATCGATCCCAAGGCTACAGTGCAAGGTAGAGGCTTGTATCGTAGAACTTTTTAACTCTCAGTGGCAGTTGAAACAGAGGAAATCCAATTTCACTAAATGGGACGCATGGATTTTGAAACAATGGTTTGGTATTAAAGCCCCCCCATGGCTTGTTCAGAAGGCGCAGCCTCTTCTGAACAACGTAAAAAGACGCAGTGGCTCCCTCCTGAACCAGGTTGGGCTAAATTAAATTTCGATGGTGCCTCAAAAGGAAATCCGGGCCCGTCAGGTGCGGGGTGCATTATCAGATCAAACACTGGAGCGATTCTTGGAAAACTTGCTCAACCCCTTGTGGTTGGGACAAATAATGCAGCTGAATTTCAGGCTCTAGTGCTTGGTCTCAAACTCAGTAAGGAACTAGGTATCAAAAATTTGGTCATTGAAGGAGATTCTACATTAGTTATTAACGCTTTGCGATCAAGACAGATTCACAATTGGAAACTAAATGTATTTCTGGAAATTGCTATTGAGCTGTTGGACAGCTTTGAACAAGTTATGCTAAATCACACCTTAAGGGAAGGTAACAAGGAGGCTGATCTCTTATCTAATTTGGGGGTTACTGGTCCAGGCTTAAAAGAATGTTACATGTAGCTCCGCTCAGTGGGTGGATGGGTGGGTCCCTCCACAGCCTCTCTTTCGACACCTAATCTGAGGGTGTGTGAGTTGGCTTGAGACGGAGGGAGTGGAGGCTGAGGTGACACTTCCATGTCATCTCTTGGACATCCGTATCCCATAGTAGGGAATGTTGGTCTCTTAATGAGATCGGCCAGTTTTATGCGGGGATTTAATGTGTGTCTGAACGGAGGTTTGGTTTGGCTTTCAAGTCTCCCATTTGGCGACACGTAGTGCATGGCAACCGGTGACATGATTGTTGTTTGGCCGGGTGGCGGCTCTCTTATTCTGAAGTGATTACAGTTTAAGGAGTTCAAATCATATCCGTAGCCATCTTTCATTGCAAGGATGTGATGATCGTCCTTTCCTCTCGGCACTTGTGCGAAGGCCAAGCGGGCTCTCACGGGTTTATTTATGGCTCCATTAAATTCATTTCGGTGCATGGTTTTTGTATTCTGGTTTTGTTTTGCTCATGTGCAGGGTGGAGCTGGCATTATGGAAGGGTCGAAGAAATCGAAATTCACCATATATATTTCTTTGGATGGTCTAGAATGTTTCGGCGTCGACACGCCGGTCTCTCTGTTCGCCTTGGAGAGACAAATTGCCTTCAGGGAGATCACAGACCAGAGACTGAAACGTATTTTGCTAGAGGACGATCCTGTGTTGTTGGTTGCGGTAAAGATGGTTCTAGGGAAGGAACACCTGCTGAGAAGGGAATTTGCTAGAGACAATGCTCATATTTCCTCGCGTTTCCTTGCGGTGCTTTTGGATTTGGCAACCCCGAAGAAGTTGGCGCGGGAGTTGATGGAGCGTTTGTTCCGCATGGATTTACTCGGTGGTCTGGAAGATACGTTGAAGGCGGCCCTCCTAGGCAAAGGCATTCCGCGCCCGGCTGACTTGCCCCTCCTATGGAATTCGGAGGAAGCTATCAAGGTGTATCCCTTCCTCCTTGACCTCAAAGGGCCAGCTTTGTCCCGCCACAGAAAGCTTGCGGACGTGGCCGTGGAATTCTTGAAACGTAAATTGCAGCTGGTGCCGACGGAGGGAATGGATTGGGTGGAGGGCTTTGTCTGCTTTGCGGAGGTTAACGGTTTCCTGTAAAGGTTGGCTCTGGGTCTGAAATGTCTTTTAGCTATTTCTTATGTTTTCTGTCTTTTGGCATCTCTGTATTAAGCTGGTTGAGGGTCGGTATGTGACCCCTCGTCTATATCCTCAAAGTCTTTTTGGGTAGCGGTTGTTGCATGCACGGGTCTATGGAAATCCTGATTTGGGTTAGTTGGGTTATCATGTTCGACGGTGGTGATGGCTATTTTTCCTACGTTGCAGACGACTGTAATTCTCCTTTATTTCAATATAATCTATCTCGTGCGTATCAAAAAAAAATAAAAATTCTAAAATATTATTAAAAAGATTAATTCTAATAACACTTATTAAAATAATTTGTGAAAAAATATATTTTAAATAAAAATGTAAAAATAACATAAACATATAAACAACTTTCAAAATTTACTAGATATAATATTTCTATAGTCCATATTAATGAACATGAATTGTAGGAAAATTTATAACATTCAAATTTAATATCATTTGATTTCTTTTTTCATTCATAAAAAAATGTTTGAGTTTTATTAAATCAAAAATATTAAACAATAATGATTCCCCATTAGATTATAACCACACTTGTACATATCATAAACTAAATAAAGAATGGATATCAATAATAATAGTAAGACAAAATATCATGGAACAAAAAGGAAATATTTGAAAAAATTAAAACTAATAATTATTTAATTTATTATTTACCTAAGATCATAGAGTAGCAAATATATAACCTATATATAAAATACACCGAGATAGAGGCGTTGATTTTTTTCAACTTTAATTTTTATTAAACTTGAATGATGAAAACACGGCGGCGTGCATAACACATTTAATAAATCCTAATTCAATGTGTTAAGGATTAGTGTTATGCCTAACCCTAACCCTAATATTAGCACTAACCTGAACCCTAATCCTAATTCTATTTCTAACCCTAATCCTAATTCTATCTCTAACCCTAACACTAACACTAATCCTAACCCTATCTATAACCCTAACCTTAAGCCTAATCATAATCATAATCCTAACGTAAATGCCAACCCCAATCCTAATCCTAATTCTATCTCTAACCCTAACCTTAACACTAATTGCAACACTAATCCTAATTCTATTTGTAACCCTAATTAGAACCCTAATACTAATTTTATCTTTAACCCCAACACTAACCCTAATCCCATTCCTAAACCTAACCCTAATTAATTTAATGTTGACTCCATCATAGCCCTAACTCTAACCTTAACCCTAATTAAACCATCTTAATTCTATTTGAACCCTAACCCTAATTTTTCCATAACCCTAACTCTAATTGAACTCTAATTGTAACCTAACCCTAATCCCAATCCTAAACCTAACCCTAATTAATTTAATGTTGACTCCATCATAACCCTATCTCTAACCTTAACTCTAATTAAACCATCTTAAGTCTGTTACAACACCGTAACCCTAATTATGTCATAACCCTAACTATAATTGAACTCTAGCCCTAACTTTGAAAGACATTGCTCCCCTCACAAAAACCTCAGTACTAATCATAATTCTATCTTTAACCCTAATCCTAACTCTAATGTTTTTTTTATCTCTAATCTAACCCCAACTAATCCTAACCCTAACCCTAACACTAATCATTATATTAACTTGAATCCTAATTTTTATCTCTAACTCTAACCCTAACACTAATTGTAACCCTAAAAACACACATATAATATTTGGAAAAATTAAAATCATCTAATAATTATTTAATTTATTATTTACCTAAGATCATATATAGAAATACAACTAAATATTTTAAAAAATTAAAACTATATAAAAGTTATTTAACTTTTTATTTATTTAAGAACTATTTTATAATAATAATTATTTTTATTTATTTAAGAGATTATTATTTTTTCATTTAACTAAGAGATTTTATTTTATTGTGTTTATTTACCTTTTTATTTATTTAAGAACTATTTTATAATAATAATAATTTTTATTTATTTAAGATATTATTATTTTTTCATTTAATTAAGATATTTTATTTTATTGTGTTTAGATTTATTTTAGTTTATAAAACCATAATATTATATAAAATTTGTTTAACAATTTTTTTTAAAAAAATTATTATTTTAATTAAATTTATAATTATTTTAAATTTTAATTATTGGAACACCTTATTATATATGCTTTTAAAATTTCATAAATATTATAAAACATATAATTTAGGTTTTAGGTTTATTAAATTGCTCTACACCTAAGGCATCTCCTTCCAAGGAGTGCAAATACTATACAAAAGAAAAATAAAACTTCATTGCTAAATTAATTGGCTTTATAGTATAATATTGGAGTTTAGTGGTCTAGTCTACTCTAGAAGGAAAAGCCTCTAAATCCATGCTTTGTTCTCTCTTTTATACTCGGTATTTGTAAGGGTTTATTACACCATTTTAATCCTATGTTGAATGTGGGAGTAAAAATAGAATACAACTAATGTGATTTCCTTTTTAGACGGTTCACCTTTCTTTCATTCACAATGCATTTTAAGAGATTTTGTTTAACAGTGGAAATGAAAACAGTTAATGTGAAAATGGAGGAAAAAAATCTACAGGAATGAAATCCCTTGAAATAGAAAAGTGAGTTTAGTAAGGCCCACGAGCCCAACCACCTAAGTGGTCAGTGCTTAAAGTGTGTCGGTTAAGCCGGCCTTGCGAGGAATAGGTTTCCGCATGGAAAAAACTTCATTTGCATGCCTACTCACAACTTTCTATTAGGGTATGGATGTCCATCATCACTATTGGAAATGCTCTGGTAGACATTTCTGCATAATGTGGAAGCATAAACAAGGGACGTGAACTATTTGACAGGATACCTCAAGTAAACATGGTATCATTGAATTCTAAAATTACAATGTATGCACAAAATGCATTTGTTGAAAATGATTTAGAAACTTTCAGTTGAATGTCATTAGCAAGTGTAAACCCAAACTCTACAATCCTTTCAATCATCCTCCCTTCATATGCCAAAATAGGAGCTTTGGAACAAGGTATTCAATCAATCAAAGTATAAAGGACAAGGATTTTGTTAGATGTATGACGCTTAATGGAATGGGGATTTTGGTTTGATATTGTCGTTGGGAATAAATGTGGAAGCATAAACAAGGCATGTAAACTGTTTGACAAAAATGCCTCAAAAAATGTAGTTTGAGGGAATTCAATGTTTGTGGGATATGCAAAAAGTGGATCGTACAAGGATGCTCTCAAAATATTTGAATTAATGAAGCGCTTTGAAAAATTTCCTACACTGTAAGTTTTTCTTGTGTTATATATGTGTGCACCCATGCAGGTTTAGTGAATGTGAGTTGTACATACTTCAATCACATGGGTAACTGTTATTTCACTACAACTAAAATTGATCATTTTGTGCATTTGACCTACTTGTTCATGCTGGCTATCTTGAGGACACCCTTAACTTTCTCATCAATGTAACGCCCGTCGTGCAAAATCCAAAGGACAACAACAGTGCACACTTTATTTTTTTTGAATAACACAAAGTAAACATATAAAGAACCATTAAACATAATTACATTACATGATAACATCATCAACATCTAAGTCCTTTGGGGCACGCGAGATCACATCGCATAAAAATAGCCCATAACGAAACATACATAGAAAGCTAAATAACTCAACTAACTTTACATCCAACATAAACATTCAAATAATCATTTGTAGGAGATAACACCCAAACATTCATAAGCATAAATATAATACATCATTTGATACAACCATAATAAATCTCATAAATTGTGAATGGTTACAAGGGTGCATTTACAATACATCATCTTTTAATACATTACATGTTCACAATACATGAGTTACATCAAACCCTCCCATACATGTGGGATAGATACATCATACAAAGAATAACTGAAATACAAGATGAATATCAGGTACAAGCTCCATCTGAAAGATACTATGTAGAATGAACGTTGATGGGGAACCCAATAGGTGCAGGGCATGTTCCACCTGACCATGTGAGTTTTAGAAAAACCTACCTCTCGTGCTCAGAGGTGACAAGGAAGTGA
Organism: Sequoia sempervirens; assembly: GCA_007258455.2. Classification (NCBI taxonomy): domain Eukaryota; kingdom Viridiplantae; phylum Streptophyta; class Pinopsida; order Cupressales; family Cupressaceae; genus Sequoia; species Sequoia sempervirens. The sequence goes on along the minus strand of VDFB02038173.1, from coordinate 6,996 downwards.
CTGCGACCAAGTATGCCAACAAGACTAACTCCAATAAAATAACATAGCAACAATAACTCCAATAGCAACAATAAGAGATTACATAGATCATAAATGACAACAACAAAGATCCAATCATAATAATCACAATCCATAAAACACATCATAAATCAATCAAAGGAAACAACCATTAACCAATTCTAGTGGTAAGCAAGAAAGAAAAGCATAAGGGCAACTAGTGGAGAGTGTCATCGCATAGTCCTACATGGGTTATCCTGGCCCTTCCTCCAATACGAGGCACTGACCCCCATCTATGGTTATCCTGGCCCTTCCTCCTACTTGAGGCATCGGCCCCATAGGGTGACTCATGTAGAGCCATTAACCTCTCATGAGGACAAGGTAATGACTTTGCCAATCACAGCCTTCTCAGTCTACCATTAGTTGGTGATAGCCCTAATGGATAGACAAGGTATCCAAGATTATCTTATTATGTTATTACTGCCCATCCCCCTAAGTTCTATTATTAGGTTTTCACTTGTTAATCTAACTCTTACATGGGTTATCGCGAACCCTTCCTCCTTTTGAGGCGTCAGCTCCACGAAGAACCACTCTCCATGGAGACCCCAAAACATATTCAAAATCAAGGGTTGTACCATATACAACAAAACATTAAATCTCAACAGATGAAATGCGAGGCATTACCCATCTCACTAAGAAAACACATAATCAGAGTCTACAAAATCTTGTACAACCCTTTCAAAATAATGATACCAAATAACTTGCCACATCAAGAGCACTTGAAAAAAAAAACATCAATTAATCGATGAAATTGAGCCTTTAGAAGCCTAAGGTACACCATATCTTTAAATTTGTTCCAAAACCAAACTGGGTTCCCACATCAAAAAAAAAAAACCAAAACAATAATATAATGATAACAAGAAAACCCAAACAATTTATAGGATTTCAAACTCGAAATAACATAATAATTTTGCACAATGATAAGCAATTAGATTTATTCCATTACCAAATCTCTATTTCCTTAATAAAATTTTGCAATAAAAAAATTCGATGATAATCAATTTCTCCTTTTTCCAATAACCATAACAGTTATAAATCAAAATTTCACAAAAGAAGACAATATATCGTTATATTTATTTCATATATATATATATAATATTCATATTTATTTTATTATTCTTTTAAATTTAAATAATTCTAGTGTGATGAAATAAATCATACATATGCCAATACATAAATATATAAACATATAAATATGTATATATATACACATATATATATAAATACAAATATTTATATAAAAAATATAGTTAAAATAAAATAAATAAATAAATGAATAAAAAGGACTGCAGACTTAGGCTACTGCCTCTCCAAAATTCTCAGAGGGATTCACACACATACCTCCCAGGGATCACTGGGCAACCCTAGTATTAGCTAAGGGGAGAGCTATGTAATGGCTAGCCAGTCCCTTCAACCTTTAATTTTTATTTATTTTCTTCTATCTTAAAATATAAAATCAGCACTGGGTTCTGTAGTCTCCAAGAATTTTTGAAATGAATTAAATATTTGATATATAAATATTTATGTATATATATATATTATATATATATATGTATATATATATGTATATGTATATATATATGTATATGTATATATGTATATATGTATATATATATATATCAAACAAAACATACTTCTTTTTCTATAGTATATTCACTGTACATAAGTATATGATATATATATGTATATACATATTTTCACAAGTATATATATATATATATCCAAAAATGCATTTATTTCATAGGGTAAATTTTTTTTAACAAATCATAAAAATACTGGGCATTTTCACAGACCCAAATAAATTTCTTTCATTTGTTTGCTACCCAGAAGATTTTTCTTTTATAGAGAAACATATTTATTTTTATTGATCTAGAAAAATCAAAGAAATAGAATGGAACCTGAAGTCCTATGCTTAGTGTGGAATTCATGAAGTTTTTCTTGATTCCAAATAGCCTTTTCGAAGAGCTCCCCTTTCTTTCTTCAAAAATTCTCCACCAGTTTCTTTGGTCCAACTTTTAACCAATTTTTCTATTCAGAAGAGCCTTTTTCCTAGAACAAGAAAGGGAAACAATTTTTACAAAGACAAAAGAGAAGATGCAAATTTTTCCCAGAACTCAATTTTTATTTTTTTTTAAGCTTTTGCTAAATTTTCCATGAATGAAAACCTCTCATTTTTTCTATTAAATAAAAAGATATCTTTGTCTTTTTTTTGGAAAACTAAAAAAAATGGATGAATATAAATCTTTTATTTCTTCACCAGCTTTTCAGCCAAAATCTCAACATTCATTGATCCTTTTCTTCTTTTCTTTCTTTTCTTGATTTTTTTCCTATTCAAGCTGCACTTTTTGCTTTAATTTCAATTTTGCTAACTTAAACTTGCAATTCACACAATTTAAATTATTTAATTATATTATTCCATTAATTATCCTCAACATGCTATTTTCATTAAATTATCCAAATACCAATTTAAATAATTTAATTTACACCTTTCAATTTATTTATCTTTAATAATTTACATGGATTTTATTTTAATAAAAACTATTCCAATAACTATTATTAACATTTATTTTAATCATGTTTAATTATTTAAATTACATCATACAACAGTACCAACGTAAAATAAATAAAAAAATTACTTTCACACAAAACAACTATCATAAAATGCAAAATGACAAAGGTCAAAGACGCACAATACCACTAGACACAAAACAGGTTGACAAACTTGGGATAGGGTGACTTTGATGCTCACTCTGTCCTACCAAAGTAGGTGGAATCAAGACTTTGTTCCTTTAATTCCTGCATACAACAAAGTTGTGTACAACATGTATATATACTCAAATACATCACATTGTGAGAAGGAATCACAACGTAGCAGGGAACTCACACAATAGTGGTGGTACATTGTCCCCTCACCAAAGCTATAATAGAAACTACAACATCAAGTATAAAGTAACATTGCTAAACTAAACTGATCACATCATATCATCATAAAATAATTACTAATCTACTACATTACAATATACTACTGCATCAAATTAAACATCACCAAATCAAATGTAACCATAATGTCATATCATAATATCCATGTCATCAAAAAAAGTAGCATGGTCATCAAGTAGTCTAAACTATCCAATCCACCAATCCAAGTAACAAATAGTAACTATCAATGTCACAAGGTATCAAGGAAAACCACAGAAAATATCAAGTCCAAACAACGACATGAGGGGTATTACATCCTCGCCCCCATGAGTTTGGCTTACGCCTGGAAGCCATTAAACAAATAAGGGTAAGCATGCAAACGTTAACTAGTTTGTTCCAAATCAGCCAAGTTCGTTGCTTTAACAACTTCCTTACTGGAAGCTGTCCATTCATTCTCTCATGACGAAGTCTCCTTAGAGCTTATGCCAAAGTCTCCAAGTTCAAAAGCATGGAGAATTTGGAATAATCATACCGAAGTCTAATTTTCCATAGCCACCTAACTATCTAATCATGAACCTTCTTCCGAGGTGTTTTCCGTATCTTCATCCTGGAAAAACACCAAGGGATAGATTTTAGTTTAAAACTCACACTCACTGAATGCACACACAAATTAACTTCAAAGAGAACACACCACAAAACTACACAAAAGTAACATAAGGGTAATGCAAGGGTCCATAATGCATTTCCAATAGGAAGGATATCGATGCATTGCGCACTACACTGAGGGTCGTATCCATTCCACCAGATTTCTGCACCTTTGTGGACCAACATCACCTAGAGAAAAAATTCAAATAACCAAATGCAGATTACACAAATGAAATGACACAACCTCATGAGTACGAGTAGCTAGGTCAACACAATGGGCTCATAGTGCCATAGTGTGCGAACCTACGATCTAATACCAAGTTGTAATGCCCGTCGTGCAAACCCCAAAGGACATAAAGAATGCACACTTTTTTTTTTGAATAACACAAAGTAAACATATAAAGAACCATTAAACATAATTACATTACACAATGACATCATAAACATCTAAGTTCTTTGGGGCATGCGAGGTCACATCGCATAAAACCAACCCATAACGAAAGATACATAGAAAGCTAAATAACTTAACTAACTTTACATCCATTATAGACATTCAAATAATCATTTGCAAGAGATAACATCCAAACATTCATAAGCATAAATATAATACATCACATGATACAACCATAATAAATATCATAAATCGTGAATGGTTACAAGGGTGCATTTACAATACATCATCTTTTAATACATTACATGTTCACAATACATGAGTTACATCAAACCCTCCCATACATGTGGGATAGATACATCCTACAAAGAATATTTGAAATAGAAGATGAATATTAGGTACAAGCTCCATCTGAAGGATACTATGTAGAATGAACATTGATGGGGAACCTAACGGGTGTGGAGCACATTCCACCCGACCATGTGAGTTTTAGAAAAACCCACCCCTCATGCTCAGAGGTGTCAAGGAAGTGACCACGACCAAGTATGCCAACAAGACTAACTCCAGTAAATTAACATAGCAACAATAACTCCAATAGCAACAACAAGAGATTACATAGATCATAAATGACAACAACCAAGATCCAATCATAATAATCACAATCCATAAAACACATCATAAATCAATCAAAGGCAACAACCATTAACCACTTCTAGAGGCAAGCAAGAAAGCAAATCATAAGGGAAACTAGTGGAGAGTGTCATCGCATAGTCCTACATGGGTTATCCTAGCCTTTCCTTCAACATGAGGCACCAAACCCCATCTATGGTTATCCTATCCCTTCCTCCTACTTGAGGCGTCGACCCCATAGGTTGACTCATGTAGCGCCGTTAACCTCTCATGAGGATGAGGTAATGACTTTGCTAACCACGACCTTCTTAGTCTACCATTAGTCTGTGATAGGCCTAATGGATAGACGAGGTATCCATGATTATCTTATTATGTTATTACTATCCATTCCCCTAAGTTCTATTATTAGGTTTTCACTTGTTAATCTAACTCTTACGTGGGTTATCCTAAGCTCTTCCTCCTTTTGAGGCACCGACCCCCACGAAGAGCCACTTTTCTTAGAGACCCCAAAACATATTCAACAAATGAAATACGAGGCATTACCCATCTTTCTATAAAAACACATAATCAGAGTCTCTACGAAACCCTATACAACCCTTTCAAAATAATGATACCAAATAGCTTGCCACATCAAGAGCACTTGAAAAGAAAAACATCAATTAATCAATGAAATCGAGCCTCTGGAAGCCTAAGGTACATGATATCCCTAAACGGGTTCCTAAACCAAAATGGGTACCCACATCAAAAAAAAAAAACCAAAACAATAATATAATGATAACAAGAAAACCCAAACAATTTACAGGATTTAAAACCCGAAACAACATAATAATTTTACACAATGATAAGCAATTCGTTTTATTCCATTACCAAATCTCTATTTCCTTAATAAAGTTTTGCAATAAAAAATATTTGATGATAATCAATTTCTCCTTTTTACAATAACCATAATAGTCATAAATCCAAATTTCACAAAAGAAGACAATATATTGTTATATTTATTATATATATATATATATATATGATATTTAGCTTTATTTTATTATTCTTTTAAATTTAAATAATTTTGGTATGGTGAAATAAATCATACATATGCCAATACATAAATATATATATATATACATATTTATATATAAATATATATATATACATATATACATATATATATTATTATTATTAGAGAGCATACATATATATATGCATATATATATACATATATATACATATACATATATACATATATATATATACATATATATACATATAGATATATACATATATATATATATATATATGTATGTATGTATGTATGTATATATATATATATATAAATACACATATTTATATAAAAATATACTTAAACTAAAATAACAAATAAAATAAAATAAAGGATTGCAGACTTAGGTCATTGCCTCCAGTCCATAGGACTGGGCATACGGACTGCTACACACAACAGTCCATGAACTGCTGCACACAATAGTCCACGGATTGTTGTGGGTAGCCCACAGGATAGCGGAGGGGAGAGGGGGAGGGTACAACTAGCACCGTCCCTTCCCTTCAACCTTTAATTTTTTTATTTATTTTTCCTTTATTTTAAAATATAAAATCCCTACACAGGTTCGGCCCAAGAAATTTTTTGAAACAAATAAAATATTAGATATATATATATATATATATCAAGCAAAACATAATCTTTTCTGCAGTATATTTATTGTACATAAATATATGATATATATATATATATCTTTTCACAAGTATAAGTATATATATATATCCAAAAACCCATTTATTTCAGAGGACAAACAATTTTTCCATAACAAATCAGAAAAATACTGGACATTTTTAGAGACCCAAATAAATTTCTTTCATTTGTTTGCTACCCAGAAGATTTTTCTTTTACAAAGAAACATATTTATTTTTATTGATTCAGAAAAATCAAAGAAATAGAATGGAACTTGAAGTCTTGTGCTTGCTGAGGAATTGATGAAGCTTTTTTTTATTCCAAACAACCTTTTCGAAGAGCTCCCCTTTCTTTCTTCAAAACTTCTCCACTAGTTTCTTTGATCCAACTTTTAACCAACTTTTCTATTTAGAAGGGCCTTTTTCCCAGAACAATGAAAGGGAAACAATTTTTACAAAGACAAAAGAGAAGATGCAAATTTTTCAGAGAACTAAATATTTTTTTTTGAAGCTTCTGCTAAATTTCCCGTGAATGAAAACCTCTAATTTTTGCTATTAAATAAAAAGATATCTTCTTTTTCTTGAAAAACTAAAAAAAATGGATGAATAGAAATCTTTTATTTCTTCACCAGCTTTTCAGCCAAAATCTCAACATTCATTGGTCCTTTTCTTCTTTT
>VDFB02038171.1:0-44360 GCA_007258455.2 Sequoia sempervirens | reverse complement strand
AAAAAAATACACATTCATTAATCACATATTAAATCCATTTTATTATCCAAAAACTGCATGCATTATATCAGTCATTCGGGAGGTCAAATAGGGTAATTAATACAAACACATAGAAATGTTAAGCTGTAGGAATATAGGAATATATTGCTACAGGATACTACCCAATTTTAGATAAAAAGTCTTTAATCACATAGTTAAAACATCCATTAGCAATAAGAGTAGGGATATTAAAAATACATCATAATACTCAAATTATGAGCATATTTTGAGCTTATCAATGCACCAAGACTTAGTAATGAAGCCGCGATAAATCGCTAGTCTAAGAATTTGAATTAGTGAAAATTGTGATTTTACCCAAAAGAAACTAAAGATTAAAGTATAGATAATCCATTCATTGACAAAAAATAACATTGCATACATTCCTACTGCTAAGAAGAGTCATAAGACATGATCTAGACCAACAAACTTGCATTCAATTTATAGAAGTTTTCAAATGAAATATCCAAACAATAGCAGCATAGTCTAAAGTTAATCAAATAGCATAAAAATACATAAAGTACGAACAATTGGCACAGTCTGAGAGTCTTTGCAATAATGAAAAAATAATAATAAAGGCCTGGTGTCTTTTCTAAAATCAATGTTCTTTAACTGGAAATCTAGGGGGGTTTTTACCACAAACAAAGAGAATTATATATAGCTGAAACTCCCATTGCCTTGGTGAGCAATAACAAAAAATATTTCAGGATCTCTAGCAATGATGCAAAATTGAGTATTCCTCTAGGCTGTTGCAACAAAAAAAAGATTCAAAACCAAGCATATAGTCATTCCAAGCTCAAGTGCATCCTCTGCAAATGATGGCAGTGGTCCTGGTGAGGTCAAGCAGGCAAGTGCCATCACCTTGTAAAGAGAAAGAAATTATGACATGCAGTGGCTAGTCGTAGTGGTTGGTTCACTTCATCCATCACCCAAATACAAAACCCACTAAAGAAACACATGGTAGTATATTGCATCTCGTGTGAGTCTTTATCTTTTACCGTTGAAATCTTGCACTAAGGTGACACGTGGCATGTGGGTGGAGCTCTACTCAAAAATGGAGGGAAGCGATCAACAATTATGTGTAGCAATGATACATGGCAGCATAGCAGAGCTTCTTTTAAATTCAAAGGAAGGAAAACCTTCTAGGAGTGCAAAGAAGACATGTGGAGGAGGTAGCAAAGTATGACAAAAAATGTCAAGTGGCTTATTTGCGATGCACGGGCCGATACTTAACCAAAAATATATACCCGAAGGGAGCTTGCTGAATATTTATTCACATTATGCTTTGCCAAATCTCCCTATTGAGTATTGGGATGGAGATGTTCTAGCAAAAATTGGAAATCAAATGGGTAAGTTTGTGTGTGTTGAAGAGAGGCTATTGGGAGATGAAAATGGTTCATATATAAGGATATGTGTCAAAGTGAGGTCAATCGGTCTAAAATGGAATGAGCTAGAAATAATATCAACAGATAGCATATGGTATCAAAAGGTTATGCAAAACACAACCCTAAAGTTCTAAGGTGTAAATCCTTGTAAAGAGAAATGCAAAATAAAAGACCATTCAATTGAATTCAGTTCTAGTGCTCAGTAGAAAGGATGACCTTGGGGTCCTTCACAAGAACTAAATAGGGTTATATCTTTACCCCACCTAGAATTGAAGCCTTCTTGTGAGGAAGCTAAGGGGACTCAGGATAAAATGGAAGACCATCTTGAAGATCTGATGGAGGAACAAAGATCAAAGATGAATACAAACTTATCAAAAATGTTGGATATAATTGGCAATAGTCTACATGGAGAGGAAGTGCAAGCCATATTGGAAGTGGGAAATGAAATATAGGAAATAAAAAATCAAATCATAGAAATTCATAGGGTTGAAGTTCCCTTTATGATGGAGGATTGCTTAGAGAAAGTGGATGAGGATCAAGCAAAATCCTTGAGAATGGAGGATGGAGAGATCCTTGTAGAGAAGGATGAATCTCAAGAACTGGATGATCAAACCCCATTATGCTCAAAATAACTAGGGTTAAAACAAAAGGAGGGTATTAGAAAACCCCAAGACTATGGAGAAAGAAAAAAATAGGGTAAGAAAATGAACTAGGAAAAATGTAAGATAGATAGAGAGGTCGAGGGTCAAGTGAAGATCACTACCATGATGCTTAAGGAAAGGAAGGGTGTTACCCTTCTCGAGAAACAATGAAGGACATTTCATCGAATGTTAGGGCTTAAACACCCCTAACAAAAAGTGCCTGGTGTGGCATCATTTGATGGTATCCTATGTAGACATATATATGCTCCAAGAATCTAGATTACAACAAGTAGAGGTAGAATCATTTAGGAAAAAGCTAAGATATTGGAAATGTGAGGTTGTGAATGTTGATGGGATTTTAGGTGGTCTGATAACTTTGTGGAGACCTCAAGCTACTTTGGTAGAGAAGGTTGTTGCGAACAAAAAGTGGATCACAAGAAGGTAAGAAGTATGTCTTTAAATCTAGGCTTTATTTTAGTGAATGTGTATGGTATGATCTTGTACATCTAGAAAACGGAAGTGTGGAGAGAATTAGAATCAGTTTGAAATAGCTTAGGTCAAAATTTCCACCTTTTAGTGGGAGATTTCAATGGAATTTTGCATTCACAACAAATGGAGAGGGGTTAAAAGAAAGCTATAGTCTCAATTAGACTTCCAAAGTTTTGTGGAAAGAAATATGCTAATGGAAATTCAAATGGGGAATGGATCATACAAATGGATAAATAGGTAGTTGGGTTTTAGTTGCATAGCTGAAAAAATTGATAGGTTCATCTTTAAAGGGGACCTTGGGTCCTTCCCCTTCACTCTTGACGCTTGCATGAAATTCATTTTCTCAGGATCTGACCATTACCCAATCTGCATAGATATTTTGGGGGAAAAAGGGTTAGTTCATTGTCCTTCAAATTCAAAAAGATTTGGATGAGAGATCATTGTTTTTTAAAGTTTGGTAAAGAAATAGTGGGTGGAGGAAAAACCTCGAGGCTCTAAAATGTACAATGTGGTCACAAAATTAAAATATATAAAGAAATAGTTGAAATCTTGGGATAAGGACTCCTTCAAGAATATTTTTGAAGAAATAAATAAAATAGAGGGAGATCTAGAAACCTTAAACCAGGAAGTCTTCTCTCAAGGTATGGATGAAACAAGTTATGTTAAAGAAAAATACCTTTTAAGCAGGCTAGAAGATATTTTGGAGAAGGAGATCTTTTGGCATTAGAAATCAAGGGAACTATGGATTAGTGAAGGTGAAAAGAACACAAAATACTTTTAGAATGTTGCATGGGTGAGGAGGGAGGTGAATATGATCTCATGAATTAATGCTTCAAATGGGAGGTCTTTGGAGAAAATAAAGGAAATAACAACATAAGCTATAAGGATCTTTTAGAATTTATTGAATAATCGGGATGGGTTGAAAGTATGTGTGAGCAACAATTGGTGTTGTCTAATATCCCAAAGTTGGTCAATGAGGGGCAAAACATGATGCTAATATGTGAATTTATAAAAAAGAAATTAGAGATGTAGTATATTGGCTTCATCCAGACAAGTCTCCAGTTCCAAATGGTTTCCCTCTTGCTTTTTATCATAAGTTTTGGGATATAATTGGAAAAGAGGTGGTGGAGGTGATTGAGGACTCAACACATTATGGGAAGGTGTTGAAAGAGGTGAAAAGCACATTTATAGCCTTGATCCCAAAAGAGGAGAAACTGACTTCCTTAGATAAGTACAGGACAACCTCCCTCTATAACACATAAAAAATTATGGCTAAAGCTATTGTGAATAGGTTGAAGGTTGTCCTCTTGGATATAATCTCCATTGAAAAAATTGGTTTTGTAATATGGCGTTCAATCCTAGATGGGGTTATTATTTCCCAAGAAGTGATTCATTATATTCATAAATCAAGAAGACAAAGCATGATGATAAAGATTTATATAAAAAGGGAACATGATAGGGTAGAATGGTGCTTTTTCTTCAAAGTGTTGGAGGCATTTTATTTTCAAAAGACTTGGTCAGATTGGATCTTCAATTTTGTAGCTGTCCCAAGGTAATTGATTCTAATAAATGTCACCCTTGAAGGATTTTTCAGCTCATCCAGAGGTCTCAAGCAAGGGGACCCTTGGAAGATCATTGAGAAAAAGCCTTGGAATGGGGTGAGGTGGAAGGTTTTTAGATAGTCATGCATAAAAAATTTATTGATGATACAATGCTCTTTGGCTTGAGTCAGGTGAGGGAAGATGAATATCTCAAGAGAATTCTGAATATCTATACTACTTCCTCTAGTCAGGAGGTAAGTGTGAAAAAATCAAAGATCATTTTCTTTAATACAACCCCAAGATTGGAAGCTCAAATTTAGAGAATCTTAAAATTTAAGAAAGGAATTCTTCATTGCAAGTATTTAGGTCTACTACTAGCTTTAGGTTTTTTCATTCTAGAAATCTCTTGGATTCTTTACAAGAAAAATTAGAAGACAAGATAGCCTCTTGGAAGGGGAAGTGGCTTTCTTGGACTGGGAGGATCACTATGCTGAAAGTAATAATTGTGGCTTTTCCCATCTACTTTATGTCTTGCATGCCTCTTCCGGTGGGGAAAGTCAGAAGTTGAATAAAAACATGAAGAATTTTTTTTGGCAAGGTAATTATGAGAAGCCTAAATACCGACTCATTGGTTGGGATAAGATTGAAAAATTAAAGGAGGAGGATGGGGCCGGCTTGAAAAATCTCTTATTGCAAAACAAAGTGTTGGGGGAAAAGTTAGTATAGAAAATATATACAAATTTGGAGTTGAAATGGGTGAAATAATGAAAAAGAAATACCTAGATGATGATGAGTTAAGTATCTTTACCTCAAGGTCATTACCTCAAGGCTCAAGAATTTGGAACTTTCTTAGATATTTTTGTGGGTTAATTATGAACTCCTTAACTTGGGATATAAAGGATGGTAGGTCAATTTTATTTTGGTGTGACTCTTGGGGGGGCCTCCCTTGTTTGGAGAAGAATGTTGAGTTGGATAAATCAAAGAAGTGACCTCCTTAGCTTGGGGTAGGTTTTTTCAGGATTATCTTCAATCCAAGATAGTTGATGGGATGCAAGTATGGAAATGGAGAGATTTGAGATCTTTGGGCTTGTCTGATGAGCAAGCAAGAATTTTTGAATCTACATTAAAGGATTGTCTACCATTCATAAGAGATGGGAGAGATGTGCTAAGATGGAATGACTCTAAGACTGGTGTTTACAATGCAAAAGATGGTTACAAGTTGTTATCAAAGAACCGAGAAAATGCCTTCCAATTTCCTATTCATCTTTATTGGGATAAAAATTACTACCCCAAGGTGGGCACATTTTCTTGGGCTGCCCTAAAAAAGAGAATTTTGATTGTAGGTTTAGGAAAATGAGCTTGGACAACCCTTCAATATGTTTCTTATGCAATCAAGATGAGGAATCAAGAAACCATCTCCTTTTGAGTTGCCCTTATACCCAGGAGTGGTGGCAATAGTTGCATGCAAAACTTGGGTGGAAATATGCCCTCCCAAGGGATGTTTTAAGTCTTTTTTAGGCTTGGCCAATGCCAAGAAAAGCATCTATTTACTCAAGCCTATGGATAACCAACCCATCATTTCTTATTTGGGAAGTTTGGAAAGAGAGAAACAAAAGGATTTTTAGGAGTAGGAAGTGGTGGCAGTTTGGTCACTCAACAAGATTGAGGCTGCAATAGTGGAGGTGGTAAATAGTAGGTCTTCAAGGTAGAATATTAAAAATGCATGCTTTACTAAATGGAATTAATTTGATAAATAGATCCTGGTATGGTTTAGAAATCCACCCTTTTGAGGTGAAGGCATGAAAAAGTTAGAATATGTAAGGAAGAATGTAAGGTGGAATCCCCCTAAATTTTCTTGGTGTAAACCAAATTTTGACAAGGCTTCCCATGGCAATGTTGGGCCCTCTGGTGTAGGTTGCATCTTAAGGAATTGGGATAGTAAATTTTTAGGGAGTTGGGCTTCCCCTCTCCTGCAAGGAACTAACAATGTTACAAAGTTTCAAGCCCTACTCATGGGTCTTAATCTTTTTTGGGAGGCAAAAGTTAACAAGATTGAGATAGAAGGGGACTTTGTACTGGTTATCAATGCCCTTATAATTGAGTGTGTACAAAATTAGAAGTTGCAAGCTATGATAGAATCAACAAAAGTTTTTCTAAAATCTTTTAGTGACTACACCTTGATTATTGCTACAAAGAATGCAATGGTGAGGCAGTCAGATTGGCGAATGCTAGGGCTAATGGTTCCACTATGAAAATATTGAATAGTGAAAGCCTCTAATTAGTTCTCTCTAGGTTTTCTATGGGTGGTGATGGTTTTTTCTCAATTTTGTGGTCTAGGATCTTTCATATAATGGTATTGGGCATGTGGTGGTTTGGGTCTTGGTACATATTTGTGTTTTGAAAAGTGTGTGTCTTTTTGCTTCATATTCAAGTGTTATTTCACTCTTGGTAGAGGTTTTCTTTGTTTTGGTTAGGAAAAAAATATTCTCATTTGGTGTCACTTCAATTAGAAGGGGATTTATTTCCCATAAGAGTGACACCCTTCTTCCTAAGAGTTCTGGCCACTGGGTAGTGTTTCCCACTTGAGTTGATGGCTTGCATTTTCTTTGTATGTTGGGCTAATTGGTTTACTTTTAAAATTCTTCAACACTCACTACCATTGAATAATTTTGGAGGGGTGTGATGATGATGATATCAGATACACCTATGTGCCTAACATCTACATGCAAACAAACAAATTTTTAGGGAAAGATTATGGATCACAGACTAAAGAAGCTATTAAAGTTGCATGATTCATGGGTGATGGAAGTGGTGAAGATGATTTTAGGGAAAAGGTTTGTTGAATCTAGTGAGGGTTTCCACATAAACTCTGATATTTCTTCTCATTTTGTTGCTAGTTTGCTAGAAATACATCTACCAAAATCAATGGTCTTGGATATGGCGAGAAGGTTTTTTAGAACTAACCTACTTGTGGGTGTTGAAGAAGTGGTGGTTCTAGCATAGCTTTGTGTTGGCATCCCTCATCCCAACAAGCTTGATCTTCTTCTGGAACTTGGGTAGAAGCCTAAATACCACTACTTCCTACTAGATGTTAAGGGTGTTGGAATGAATGTAAAGTCTTGTACCTAGTAATTTATATCACTGGGTAATTGTTGTGCCTATAGCACACACACCCCATTTAGAACAGGGACCCTCTCTTTTTTCCTTGTCCGGTCACTTTTTTCTGTCACCTCATTTTGTATGGCCCCTATTTTGAGTCCTTAGTGGTCAAGGAGTGTTAGAAGAACCAACTTAAGTTGACCAAGTTTCACCACCTCCAAAATTTACAAGTCTCTGGCCTCTACGAAGTTTCCTTGGTAGTTTTCCTTTGAGTTTCAAAACTGTCATCCTCTAGGTCATGTAGGTTCACTAGTGTGAGCTGCCTTACATGGAATTCTGCTCATTGTTTGCCCTTCCAAATGATTGACTCAAGATGTCCTCCCACCTCGTGAGACTTGTAGCTTCCTTCACCATTTCCATTGATGACTTTCCAGACGGCCAACTCTTGGGTGTCATCCTCTTTGCGGACCTCACCATTCTTGTCATTGTCTTTTCAAAATGAGTGACCAAAAACTTCAATTGTCACCATACGAACATTAATGGAGGGAATTTAATGCATAAAATTCTATAAATAGACATTTTAAAGGGTCATTTTCATTGTCAGACGCTCAAGAAACTTGTTAGAAGCCCCAGTGATTGCCGCCCCCATGCTCACAGAGTCTCTCCGCCATCCAAAATGCTATCATCTGCAACTCCTTCACATACTTCATTAGTTTATTCAGGTCAATTTTTTGGTGCTAGTTGTGTCATAGGTTTTCTTTAATTCTCACAAATTTATTAAATTTTGAACAGGAAAAGCTTAAAAACTAGTTAGAACTCCTCCGAGCGAACAAAACCCATATTTTAGAATTCAAGGGACCTTTGAAAATCTATTTATTAAAGACCTGCAGAACTTGAAGCCCCCATGGCTATTCTTGAGCCAAGACAATCATGCCTTGTGGGTCCACATAGCACCCAATGCCATTTCCTTACTCCTCGAAACATCGAACTTCATAATCAACTGTCATCTCCCTTGGGCCTGCTCATGCTAGTGGGCACTCACACCTCGCCGACGCTATTTAGAGTTAAGAAAAATCATAAGTCAAAACAAAGGCTTTTCAATCCCGCAGATCTACAAGTGTGGGATTCTTCCCAAAAACTACCCTTCATGACGTGTCATTCAGAAATGGCAGACCTGCCTCAACCCTCCACCCCGCAGGTCCTACTATCACCACGTCCATCGATTTAACTTAAATGCAAAAGGCTCTCGTCAGACCATCCAATGCAGACTTTTGCTATTCTTAATTTGCCACTTAAATGACCATTCAAAAATGGTGAAACCCCAAGGTCCTTCTGATGGGCGAGTCACACCTTTATTGTCTCCCCTGGATCCCCTGCGTTGAAAATGACTAAGTGCTAGCCTTTTGGTGGGTTCCTCATTGTGGACCTCTATCTGTGGGTTTCTACCTCAATTTTGTCATCCTAAATAGCCCAGTCAACCATCCCTTTGCCTCAAGGAGCTCACATTCCTTGCCTCCGCCATTGAGCTTGAGACAAAAATAAATAAGTAAAGAGTGCCTTGCGGGCTACCCCATCTGGGTGACTGCTTGCGAAACTCTGTCCTACTCTTGTTGCTTCAAACTATCGATGAAATCCACCTTCCTGCTATGCAAAACCCAACTACATAGGAGCCATCCACTCAATGATAAAATTATAACTTATGGCATGGAATCATTCGGACCTAACTATGTAGGCCGCTCTATGTGGACCATCATCCTCTTCTCACCATTCCAAATGGCGAGTGCTTGATGTCCCTCCACATCTCCTCACCCTCACCTAGTCCAACGATGAATGCTTCAAAGAACAAATGTTTCCATCCTCCAAGACCCTAGGTCCCGCATTGTGGGGCGTCACCTTGCTAGTTCCATTTCAAACAACAGAGCTCCAAACAACCAAGAGGTTCCCTGCATCTGCATGCCTTAAGCCTACATGCCTGAATGATCAACTTAATGCCTCCAAAGCTTTGAAATTAACTCAACCCACATGCTAAAATGATTTAACCTACTGATGGGCCCCACCTTATGACCAAAATCCTCATGTGGGTGGAACCATGCAGGACACCATGCCTTGATTATCGTTCATTTGCAGCTACCTATAAAATGGTTGCCAACCTAGGAAAGTATGCACCCCTAGGCTGGTATTGTCATAATTCCCTTGAATGAAAGGCTAACAATAACCTGAAAGAAATGTTAGAATCCTTGAACAGTGAATTACTTGATCTAATGTCATTTTTGTAGGATTTCACTAACATTTCTCACATTTTACACTTGAATGTGCTTATTGCTCCCTTTCTTGTAGGATATATGGAACCAGCTACGGGACCTTCAAAAGCATCCACAAAAAAGGAAAAAGGAAAGAAGCTAGGAAAAGCACCAAGGGGAAAAGAAGACAAGGACCAAATGAAGTACAAGTTCTGGGGAGAGGAACTCAAGTCAAAAGTCACCACAGACTGGGACAAGATCTCATTTACCAACTTGGGGCACATTGAAATCAATGAATTCAAGCAGAGGGTAATCACCAACCCCACTACAAAGAATTCCAGGAAGATAAGGAGTAGGTTGGCCAAGGCTACTGGTTTCTTGCCTACCCTGCCCTGATAGCTTCTAAGTTAGTAATGGCCTGTAGAGAGGCATATCAGAAGAGCACTAAAAGAATAGTGGATAGAGATAACAACATACTGGCTAATTTATCCTCTAATTCCATTGGAAGGACTTTCCATATACCCACCTTTGATGACGGAAGAGACATCTAAGGAATATGTTGAAAGCACATGGAAAGTCAACCCCCTCAAGTGCAAGAAATTGATTAATCAGTATTGGCTAAAAGAGAAGAGGGGTAGTGCAAACAAAGTACCCCAAGAGCTCTTTAGGAGTGATTTCTACAAAGATTACCCTAACTTGGAAACCTTACTGAGTAGAGTTATGGGTTTCCCAACTGCAACATTCTTCCAAGAGTGGATGCTTTATTTTATAGAAGAAATCATCAAGGGAAAGACCTAGTTCCATTGGGAAAGAATGATCAATAATTGCTTGCATGAATAGTTTGTGACAATAAAGAAAACTTCACAATTCTATATGACTTCATACTTGGTCTACCTACTAATTGATTGGGATCAGTGTAGAGGACTATTTGTAGCCCCGAGCCAAACTCTAGGGAGGGAATTGAAGGTCTATGATAGGTACCCTCAACTTCAATTCAGAAACTTCAAGAAAGACTATTGTAGGGTCAACGATGCCTTCATAGGGCACTTAATTAGATTGCTTGGAGGTGACTTTGAAGGGAGAGTCACACACCATGCTAATGCCTTCATCCACCGGTTTGGTTTTCTATTCATTTAGCTTCCTAAGTTTACATACATCAGAACAAAGGGATTCTTGGAGAGACCATATAAGTTGTGTAGGTACCCAAATGACCAATTGGTACTACTTGAGCTCTCCAGATAGCTTAAAACATGCACACATGTTGCTAAGTGACAAACACTAGCCCATGATTCCTTATCCCCTTACATTTGGCCAAGGAATGTACGTAATCCGCACATCCCAGTGTGTGGAATATTCTGAGAAGGATTTGAATGAATACAACTTGGAGCTACACACTGAAAGGCCACGGATGGATCCATATGGAAAATTGAAGAAAATGGTCAAAAAATATATTCCCACCTACACAATGTTGAGGACTTCTGGGAAAATTGCAGGGATGATAAAGAAGTCTGCATGAGGCATTGCATGCGCACGATGGCATATTTCATCAAAATGGTCAACCTATTTCCAATGCCGAATCAAATTGTTGAAGATGAGAACATGATGATTGATTTAAGGTACAATGTTGTTACCAACCTACCACTGCCATTAATTGATTGGAATGAGGAAGAGGTCAATGACCTTGATATTTTGATGAATCCAATTGAGGCAAGGACAAAGCAATGGATTCATGGGAAGATTGCTCAATTGAAACTGAAAGGAGATACTTTAACATATAGTGAACTCGAAGATGAGCCAGAGAGTGAGACTGAGAGTGCCTCCCCCCATTACATGGTCCAAGA
This sequence comes from Sequoia sempervirens, assembly GCA_007258455.2. NCBI lineage: Eukaryota > Viridiplantae > Streptophyta > Pinopsida > Cupressales > Cupressaceae > Sequoia > Sequoia sempervirens. The sequence continues at coordinate 33,088 of VDFB02038171.1, read as the reverse complement.
AGAGAAGAGAAATGACTGAACATCAGCCTAAGCACAAAGTATACTCAAGGAAAGCACCAAAAGGTGAACCTTCCAAGAAATCAAAGAAATCAGGTGGATTCACAAAGATGCCCACCATTCAAGAGGACCCACTCCACAAGGGAGAGGAAGAAAAGGCTAAGTAGCCAAAGTCACCACCTACTACCTCTACTCTCGCTACCACAACCACCATTGCTGCTACCACTACTATCACTCCCTTTCCTACTTCTCGCTGATGCTTGCTTCTTCTCCACCTGTGGTGGAAATTTTAGTTCACCTTGCATCCACCTTGCCTATGAAACCAATCTTGGTGGTTGATTCTTCCTCTACCACCACTTCTCTGCCCTCTTTCATCTCTATGTCTCCATCAATAACCCTTCCATTGGCCACTGCAACAATCATGATTCCCACCCTCTCACTCTTAGAAGCCTTTGCTCGACACATGCAAAATATACCAACAAAGCTATTGGGATTATTAATGAATCTAGCAGTGCAGGATTCCCTAGCATAGGTTGTTGTCATCCTTCTTGTTCCTACTCCTCCAATTGAGCCACCAAAAATGGAAGCAACAATGTATATCTCTAAGGAGTTGGAGAGATGAGAGAAAGAGATAACCAAATAAATGGAGGAAGAAGTAGGTGATTATCATGAACACCTTGAGTATCAGCATCTGGCAATTGATGAAGTGGTGTACGAGGAGGAAGAAACATATTCTTTGAGGAAGACATTGAAGATCCTGATGTGAAGTACATTATGGAAACCTTTGATCAAGAGCTCGAGGAGGAAATTTCCAAACAACAGAGGGATCTTGGTGAAGAAGTTGAGAGACCACCCTTTGAAGAAAAGAAAGAAAAAAATGATGAAATGGAGATAAGCATGAAGCCTCTAGCCAGGGAACAAGACAAAATCCCTATTCATGATAGGGAAATGCCTCCTTCACATGAAGAAGAAGAAGAAAAGGAAGAGGAAAAGAAAGAAGAAGATAAACCTCAAGAAGAGGCTAAAGCAAGAAAGAGCCCAAAAATAGAACATCATGAAGAACATGGGCATGAAAAAGAAGAACAAAGCCTTTGAAAGGGAAGATAGCCCTAGAGAACATATAGCCACTAAATATCCAAAGAAAGAAACCATGTTTATCTAAGATTCAGATGAAGAAGCTGAAGAAAATATAGAACAAAAGGATATAGGTAGCAAGGAGATGGGAATCTAGCATATTCAAGAAGAGAAAGGTGATCATGAATCACCAAAAGGGAGATCCTAGATGCCTGAATTGCTAGGAAAACAACTGTAGAAGAAGATCCAGTACCCTCATGGATTTGAAGGTGAGGCTGGAAGCCATACTGGCTCAGGCACAAATAAACACAAAGAAGGAAAAGAAACCAAGGGTCAGATCCCATATAACAATGGATGCTTCGGGATCAAGGATAGTGCAAATAGCTACTCTAGTGGTAGAAGGAGAAGGATTTAGCTATAATATTTCTACCATTGATTTGGAAATGACAACAAGAGAATAGAAAATTGATCATCTTCAAGGATCAATTGCCACCATTGTGTATCTAATGAATAAATACCAATATACTAAGGAGGAATTAAAAGCATAGCTGGAAAATTTAATAGCCTATATGTACAAAAATGGTCATCCCCCAAAGAGCTTCCCACCACATCTTCAGCACTAAGAACAATTACTATCCAAGGATCATATCAACAAGCTAGAAAAGAGAAAGAATTGGACAAAGGACATTGAGGACTGGTTTCAACGAGTCATCTACAATGGGTATATGGGTATCACCTACATCACTAGAATGAAAAATAAGTTCCTAGAAGTTTAAAATCAACTAGAAGGCACAAGAAAATTTTGTACCAACTTCCTAGAGCTATATAGGATCAAATATCCTAAAATTGAGGCTATCATCAAAGATGCTTGAGAAAACATGGGAAAAGGAGCTTGCACTGGCAAAGGATGACCATTGGCTCGTGGAAATGTGGAAGATGGGCCTTGATCAGAGATGAGAGATCTTGGAATGGGTGCTCCATGAAGTGGAGCTTGATATTGACTGGGCCAAAGAAACTAGGATGGCCTGTGAGGAGTACTTAAAGTTGATGATAGATTTTGACATGCCCTCTGTCGAGATAGATCCAGAAAAGATAAGGCCAAATTTCCTCAAAAAGATGGAGGATGGAGCTACAGATGTCCTCACGCCATACTTCATGGATTTTGTTTCTTGTTCCTTCACCCAATCCAAGCAAGTAATAAAGAATACTCCCAAATGTGATAAGGACTAGGATGTAATTACTAGCCAACCAAAGAAATCGAACTTTCAAGTGCTCCAATATGATATAATGGAGTGGAATAAGCTTCAAAAATTGATAAAAAGTTCATGGATTACGCTACTATGAAGAATCATGAAGGAAATCTAGTGATTGACAATGAATTCCTCACAATATAGCTGCAGCAGAGGAAGCCAGCTACAAGACAAAATACTATAGTGCTGCCCACTACAGGATAAAATAGGCTAGAAGACAAAGTGTAATTTCATATTGTAAAATATTTGGGGGTAGGTGAAACCCTAATTTGTAGTGAATCTTGGCCACACAATGAGATTGAATCTTGGCCATTCATTTTTCTTTTTGGACACTATAAATAGGGGGTCTCTCATTTTCAAGAGAGAGTCAAGTTTTTGTAAAGACATGCTGCAGGAATTCTAATAGAAATTCATTGATTGTGGTGGATTCTTGAGTTCCTTTGCATGTTGAATAACTCTTCTTCTCTTGATTAGTGAATTTGAATAGATTAACTTCATTGTTCTATGTATTTAGCTTTCTTTAGTAGTTTATTTAATGTTGTTCATTGATGGTGAATGATTTTGTTATGTTGATAACCTTCCTTGTTCATGCTTTTTGTTGTTTATTGATGATAAACTATAGTGTAAAGCTAGTCTGAACATTATTTGAATGATGTACTTAAATTCTATCTTTTTTTCATGCTTTTATGGTGAATGAATGGTTGAATATCTATAGACCTTAGAAGATTGCACTAGTTTCATGAGTCTGTGAGTTAATCTGTTAAGTGGGACTTAGTTTTAGGAAGGCTTTCCACTATAGCATCCTCCATTGTCACTATTCATCAACAATTTTAGGTCTAGGAACTTCTTTCCTTCCTTGCCCTTTTGAATTTTCTTTTAATAGTAACTTAAGATAAAATTCATTGCACATTGTAAAGCCAAATATGAAGATTAAAGTGAAGTTTTAGATTGTTTTTCTGAACTCGTAGCAACAAAGCAACACTTTAGAAATTTTATAAATTCCATTCAAAGAACCAATTCCCCTCCAACTTAACTCATGTAAGGCTGCCCTGTGATTACCAGCAAGATCACACTGAACCAACTGAATTATTCCAAGCATGTCATGACTTAACACTTGAGAAACCTTGAGGTAGTGATTTGTAACTCGTTCAAGTAGATTTCTACCTTTCAAGAGAGGTAGTGCACTTGTGTGCTGCCTTTGTTGAGAAGGTGCAAAAACACCCATCAATAGTAATAAGGGGAATTATTCACATGTTGAGTTTGCTTAGGATATAAGATTCCTTCTAGAAGTATTATTGGCTTTTCTAGAACTTATCTTGTCTAGATTTTAATGTGTGGTTCTTAGGTAGTTAGTTTTTTAGTCATCTCATGTCATAGGATGAAGACACATGTCACAATCATGTTCAATCCTATTCTTCACCTTGCCTATATAAGGAAGGTCATTGTAAACTTTGTAACATTATTCATACCTCATGATAGGTCTTAATATCAAGAAAGATCATATTCTTGCATACTCTTTTGTAGAAGGATTTCATTATTTTTGCAGGTGGTCTTGGGTATTGAGATCATCTTTAGCTCTTCTAAAGGGTGTCAAGTGTTGGTGACACTATGGATAGGCTATTCAGGGTGCAAAATTTCTAAAGTACATATTGCGGTATGAGCCTAGATTGGAAACTACAAATTGGTTGGAGATTTCAAGATCTATCTATGTAGCATGTTCATGCTACCTCACTGATCCATAGCCTTTGTAAGTGTCTAGTTTTTTGGTAAGGTTGACTCAGGTCAGATTTTTTGGTTGTCTATGTGCTAGCCTTCTCCCATTTGTGGGTGTGCTCAATGTTTCATGCTCTTGTGCTAGTTGGTTTTGGGTTCGATGTGGTGATTTGGGTTTTTTTGGCTCTAGGCAGTTAGGGCTTGGTGTATGTGTTGTTTGTGTTGAAAATTCTCAGTGAATTACTAGTTTGGTCTACTTAGTAACATGGTGAGGAATGCCTCATTCTAGTTGAATGGTTGCTTTTTGTTCTAGGGGGTGATCCCACAATATTAGTTTACAATTTTTGGCCAAACTGGACACTGAAATATTTTTTTCTAACTAAATCTTCACTTTCAGGTACCTATAGCAGCTAAACCGTGAAAAAATTGAAGATGATGCAAACTAGTGATTTGACACATTTTTTCTATAGATTCTAAATATAATTTTTCCAAATTTTTTGAAATCAGATTGCACTTCTTTTTCCATCTCCTTCAAAAACTATTTTTTTTTAGTAAACAACATTTTTAAGGAGTGACGCTCATTGTAAACACATAATTTTTTGCGTGAAGGATAAAATTCTAATTCTTTTGAATTTAGATTTGTAATTACGATATCTAGTGCTTCCAATTGGTTAGATGGTGTTTTATCGAATATTTTTTCCTTAATCAAGTTTCAAAGTCAAACCAAGTACAATTCAGACGTAGGCAGACCGTATAATGGATAACTTTTTTTGTATGTATCAAAATTATTATTTTTTCGTTGGATCAAGGACTTCAATATCTGGTGCACTCATATTTTTCAATTTTTTTTTTATAATCTCCTATTTCTCCACATGTGCAAAACAAAGAGCTTGATTTTTGGTGAAAATCCTACGTTTAATAAAACTAAAAAATCAAATACATAATAAAACTAAAACATATTAAAACTATATTCGTTGGATAGCTTATTTTGAGGCCTACCATCATCCAATTGGGTTTGTGAATTCTCCTCCATTTTCATTCTCAACCAGAACCTCAAAGTGAAAAATTATGGACTTTTTTTGTGCTAGAGGGTGAGAAGGTGGGAAAAGGGGGGTTCATTCGAACCAGGGGGTTCATTTGAACCCCCAGGGGTTCGCTTGAACTATGGTTGTTTTTTGGTTGGAATGGTGGGATCTTGCATTTAATTGGTTCACTTGAACCAGGGTTCATTTGAACCCTTTTTTGGTTCGCTCAAACCAAAGGGTTCATTCAAACCCTTTTTTGGTTCGCTCGAACCCCAAAAACCAATTTTTTTTGCATGGGGTTATTTTTTGCAACTTTTCCTTCCTCACTCAAATTGTAAACCAATTTTGTGGGTTTACCCATGGGTGTATTCTTTAATTATTCTATGCACAATCTCCTTTGTATTCACAATTCTAGGTGGTTGGTTTTGGCTATCTCTTGATTTAGGGCTTCTCAAAAGAAAAAAATTGGGTAAAAGTTGGGTTGGAAAGTCCAATAAAATCAAAGAAGGGGTTTATTTTATAGATGATTGTAAGGCTTTCACAACCTTCTTTATAGTTAGGTAAAATTGAGCAATTGTGAAATGCTGCATCATGATGTAACTTTGCTTTCAAATCAATAAAAAATATTTCTTGCACATCAAAAAAATATTAAATAAGTTTATATTTAAAATGAATAATTAAATTTAATTGTTTTTGAAACATGATTATAAATAAAAGATTGATAATCAATAATTATTATAATAATATAAAATCTAATAAAATTCTCTATTTAATTTTTATTAAGATAGCTAATAGAATACTTCTTGAAATATATATTTCCTTCAATTAATAGGATTGTTAAATTAGGTTTGGTGGTCATTTGCATATTACCACACATTTATCTAGTTTGTGACATTTCCACCAATGAGGAGTCATTGATATGGTTGATTGAAAGGATTTCAATAACAAAAAAAGTTACCTAACATGTTAAATATTTCTTATGATTTATACCATTTCAATTTGGGGGAGTTGTTAGCATGGTTAATTTAAGGAATAATAATGTCAAATTTTTATATAATATTTTTGGATGAAAAAGTATCTACTTTATCATTTATAAAAATAATATTACATATATTCTTAAAAAGGTGGATAGATAAGAAATCACATCCCTAAATTCCAAATGGGGCTAACACCCAAATCACAAAACATATAAAAATCAACTACTAAGTGACAACAATAGTAGCAAAAAGGGGAGGAGGAGGGTCTCGACCATCTATTTTACCCCATACATTAGTGGGGTTTGGAGTGCCCATAGGAGAGTCCCAACCCTCATCATATTTTTCCTTATATTTTCATCATGGGTCAAGGAAATAGCTAGAGTCAATTGAGAAAAATCATTGGAATTAAACTAGATAGAGGTCCACTAGAAGGCCACCAAATAGTTCCACTTGTGGGAGGTGGAGTGTAGCCAAATAGGTCATAAAGCACTCTGGTTTCCACAATATCCTCTTCTAGTTGAGGGATAAGTTTGAAATAAAGAAACCCAATTACTAAAAGTAGAAAGAATTTTGACCTTATTGGAACTCATGAGGAGGAGGGAGATAGGGGAACTATTGCCACAAGATACAAGACATTCTCCTAGTAGTCAAGAAAAACCTAGAGGTGAGCCACTTCTAGGTAAATTTCTAACTTACATTTGGATATGTAATAACTTATTAAAACAAATAATTTCTTTAGAAAAAGTGTAACATGATGATTAACAAACCAATGAGAAAAAATGTAGAAATTTATCTTTCCATATGCTAAAGAGAATATCTACTCTAAAAGCATGCTATATCTAATTAAATTTGTGGGGGATATGAGGTCAATCTCCCAAAAGGACCATATGTTACAAAAAAAAGGTTAGTTTTGGAATGGATAAAAGAGGCATGAATCTAGTTCTAGAGTTTTTAGGATTTGGAATAAAACCAAAATATTTTCTTAAAAGAATCCAACTACCTACATAAGGGGAAATGAGGTTCTTGAATGCCCATATGAACTAATCACAATCCCATTGGTAAGCCTTAGAAAATAATACACTAGGTGAAGTGAGCCAACTTGGGTTCCAAAATAGTAGACCAAATGGTGAGAATTTTTTGTTGCCAAATTGAGACTAGAGATTGAAAATGCCATCTTTGGTTTAAAATTGAAACAATGGGAAAATGGAAAGAGATCCAATGATATACAAGATAAGGATTATTATTACAAAAGGTGATATTCAAATGCCACTTTCAATATTTACACTAAAATCTAGAAGATTGAATACCAATTTTGTGAATCATATTAACCAAAATTTACCCTATAATGTTTTCAAAAGTCTCACAATCCTAGTTGGAGAGGAAAAATTTAGCCTTAAAGTTTCATTCCATGACATGCGACTAATATAATTTCTAGAGAATAAATCTTACGAATATCAAATTTATTTCTTGTGAAATTGCAGGGCCTATACCCAAGGCAATTGAGCTAATGAGTGACCTTGTTATTGCAAAAGTGGGGGCTACTAGATATTTTGTTGGTTCATGGAAATTCCACCATGGAATCCAAAACCATCCTAGAAAAGTCAAGGTTTGATGGCCTCCCAAGCTCTGCATATACTATTAGCCACAAATGTTCCCTCAATGTGAATAGAATCCTTCATAGTAAGAAGGGTTTGGAAACTAATCCCCTTCCAGGAAGGTTGATTAATTGGATAGCCAAAGGAGATTGCATGCCAAATAATAATTTTCTAAGATTAATCTCTAGCAAGGGAAATAAAACCCATTTAGCACAAAGAGCCAACCCTTGCTACTAGATGGGCAACAACCCCAATTCTCCAAAATTATGGGGGAGACAATAGAATTTTCAAGAAACTCATTGAAAACCCTTGTGGGTTTTTTAGGAGACCTATTGTGCATTATACACACCCCATTTTTTGTTTTCCAAATGAGGCCCAGGTTATGTTTTATTTTATTTTATTTCTTCTATTATGTTTTCTTTTCTTCCTTGAGTGTTTTCTTTATTTGCTTCCTTTGTCTTTTGTTTCCTGTTGGAATTTTTGGATTTTACAAGAGGTTCTAAGCATGAATTTCACTTGTGGGAGGTGAAGCATTGTCAAAAATACTGTAACACACTCTAGTGTCCATGATATCCTCTTCTAGTTGATGGAGAAGCTTGCAATCGAGAAACACGGTTACTACAAGTGGAAAAAATTTGACCAAGTATTGGCACTTTTGAGGAGGGAGACATGGGAACTCTTGCCACAGCATACAACGAATTCCCTTAGTAGTCAAGAAAAAATTATAACAGAGCCACTTCTAGGGAATATTTTTTAGCTTACACTTGGATATGGAATAACATATTAAAATAAATAATTGCTTTAGAAAAAATGAAACATGATGATCAACAAAGCAATGAGAAAAAATGTAAAATTTATATCTTTCCATATACTGAAAATAATCTCCACTCTAAAAGCATACAGGTGTAATGTAGGAAAATATGTCTCTTTATATTTTCACACTTGTTTGGGCCCTCCCTACTAAAATTGGGCTTCTTTAAATGCCTTATTTAGTCCTATTTTGCATCCACAAGCCTTATTTAATGCATATTTTTAAGGATAATCCTAACACATATCTAATAACCAATCATAATTTAATGATTTTTGGTTATGTTTCCAAGATTTAGTGATCTAGGAATCATATGCCACATTGGGCATATGAGTCCCACCTAAGTTTTAGGGCTTGATCCTGAATTTGGCATAGAACTTAGCATTTCTTGAAATTTGTGTCCCAAGCCTAGCCTACTAGGACTCATGCACCCCAATTGGCATATGAGTCCCACTTAGATTGAGCCTATTTTGAATTCAAATTCTTGGTAGGATTTATTCTCCTAGATATGATGTTGGCTTGTAGTGTATTAATTTCAATAAATTTGGCATAAACAAGTACAAATACAAGGTTATTTCACATAATTTCTCCTAGAAATTTAAGTGATGTTATGAACATTCAAGTGAGAGAATTATAGAGCATTCAAGAGTTGATTATCAAGCATTTTGGAGCTATATTCAAGAATCAAGCATCATGCCAAATTCATCATGCATCATGTTTTTTTTTTAGCTAACATTTGTGTTGTAGGTTCTTATGATTCAAGCAAGCATTCAAGTCAAGATCCATAACATTCAATTAAGAATCAAGATCTACATTCATGATAGCCATTTCATACAAGATTACAACCTTTGTTACAAGGGTTTGGTGAGTTGCAACATATAATATTTGTTCATTCATCACTCCATTCAATTTGATTTCATTTCAAGGTTTAATTACTAAAACATGGTTTGACCAAGGAAAACCTGTATCCACTAATTTTTTTTCCCTCTCTTTGATGTGTGATTTACATATTTAGGTTGAAGATCCATTGAAGAGCAATATTGGAGAAAGTTTTCAAAGTTGTCTTTCTTGCACGATTACAAAAAGTCGCCTACAAGTCAAAATTTAGAGTTTTAGACTTGGAGATCGGAGAGGAGAGAAGCTACAGAAGATCACTAGAGGATGTCAGAGTTTCAAATAAACCTTGATACTAGGAATAAATCATCCAAATGGGCATATGAGTCCCAATATACCATTTTTTAGACTTTTGAGCTATAGATCCTAGTTTACCAGTTGCAAATTCTAATTTTTTCCTGAAAACTTAAACTAGGACTAAATCGCCCCAACTAGCGTATGAGTCCTAGTATGCTTCAAAAGTCATAATTTCAAGATTTTAGGCCTCTTTTCAAGTATCTTAAATTTTCTAGGTACCCCTTTGTTCATTCACAATTCATTATTCTAATTTTGAGTTTGATTTCCTGGGTTACATAACTAGAGTTACATATCATTTGCATTTCTTTCTTTCTAAGCCTTTGCTTAGTGGTGAACCCCCTTTTGTCTTTAATCACACCGAAGGAAACCATCCTAACCCTAGTCCATTCCTCAATCAAATAAATTGATTGAGGGATCTTGGTTTCCTTTAATGGATATATGTAGGATCATGATGGGCCAAAAAGTGGCAATATGATGGGTATGTGTAGGGTATGTGGCTGACGACTTTTTTTAACCCAAAATTGATAAAACAAAAAGGGTTTTTAAAGGAGATTCTCAACTTTCCACCAATATAAATTATGCTTTACTTTGAATTTAATAAATAATTATTATTCATTTTCTATTTGAATTATGACTAAAGTCTTGATTAGTAGGATGATTGAAAAAATCTAGCTTCCAAATAGTATCACATTTTTTTAAAACATGCATCACATTCTATGCTTCATACTATAGGATTAAAAAAGAAAATTGAATTTCATGAAGTTTTGACCAAGTTAAGGTGGTCAAACATACAATTTTGTATTTTTAAAAGTTGTAATAAAAAAATCATAATTAATTATTTACTTGGAAAAAAATTACAAACAAATATGCATCACATCGGGACATGATTCCTCTACTTATATCTAAAATATATATAAAAAATATTATCATTTTATTGTGGTTAGGGTGGTCAAGCAGACACCTACTTCTTATTTTTTCAAAATTTAAGTACTATTGCATTAAAATTTCAAATTTTCACCAAATAGATTTTTCTTTCTAAATAAACCTAGTAGTTTAGAAACTACATTCAATTTTATATAGATTCTATTCTTACATTTTTTGAAATAATATAGATAACTTATTCAAATTTTTACGTCAAGTTGCCTAACTCTATTTTTTTTGAATTTTTTGCCACTTAAGGGCCTATTTTTTCCATGATAATCCTGCGCATACCCTAATGAACTACAATGAAATAAGAGGTCCCTAATTGTTCCATCTCTCAAAAGGTGGAACCCTATTTCCTTGGTGTTCATTTTGGTGAACCTAGCCTTTGGACACCTTATTTATGATTTGGAATGAAACATAGTCCTAGATCTAGTTTACAGATTAACTTTGCATTAGATTTTGCATTAGTTAATTTGCATTTAGGGCTTCTAAATCTTGCATTAGTGAAAGTGCATAGAGGTTTCATTTTTGCATCTTGCATCATTGAATATCATTTGAAATTTGTAATTGCACGTAGTATAGACAACATATTACAAGTTAGAAACCTTAACATTCACTCAAAATTTGCTAAATTTATTGTCAAAACCCTAATCCGGGACTCATTTACCCCTTTGGGTGATTTAGTCTTGATACAGGTTGTTTTACCTAATTTTTGGGAATTCTGTGTTGACCGTTTTTCAGCATTTGAACCCTACAAAAAACCTAATTGGGACTCATTTTCCCCTTTGGGAAATTTAGTCTTGTGTTAGATCTAAAACTACATTTTACAACATTAAAAACCTTGTTTCTATGCTCTTTTTTGTTATTGTTAGATCTTTGTTTCAATTTAATGGGTTTCTATTTCATTCATTTCATTAGACCTAGCTTAATTAGGTTCATTTCGTGATTTCTTAATTTCAAAATTGCATTTACAACATTTTATTTTTAGATTGTTGCATAGTGTAATCAACAAATTACCTTGTCTATAATTTGAAAGTTGCATATACACATTACATTCTAGGCCATTGCATGACATTTCAACATTAACACCATCATGTGCAATCCAACTAAGATAACTCTCACTTTGAAACATCCTGAATTGATTAATACAACATGTGAGGAATATGAAGACTTGAAAGAACTGTTAGGAGTTTATGATGACTCATCTAATCCCTCTAAGAAACAAGGATTCACTTGTGCTATGATTACTACTAAAAAAGTGAATGATGTTAGCAATAGTAACAATCAAAGAAATAAGTTTGTTGCCCCTCATAACCAAAATTTGCAAATTTTTACCAACCCCATGCCAAATCATAATATTTCATTTGTCAAATCTAGTGAAACTAAGAAGAATGATGTGATGAATGTTGACATGAATGATGAAAACATGGATACTATTGAACATGGTCCTATGGATACTATTGAACAAGGTCCTATGGATATTGATAAACAAGGTCTGGGAATGTGCAGGATCATCATGGAAAAAATAGGCCCTTAATTGGAAAAAAATTCAAAAAAATTAGAGTTAGGGAACTTGACATAAAAATTTGAATAAGTTATCCATATTATTTTAAAAATATGTAATTATAGAATATGTAGCTTGAATTGAATGTAGTTTCTAAACTACTAAGTTTTAAAAAATCTATTTGGTGAAAATTGAAATTTCAATGTAGTAGTACTTAAATTTTAAGGAAAAAATAAGAAGTAGGTGTTTATCGACCACCCTAACCACAATAAAATGATAATATTTTTTATAAGATTTTATATATAAGTAGACTAATTTCTTGATGTGATGCATTTTTTTTTGTAATTTTTTCCAAGTAAATAATTAATTATGATTTTTTATTACAACTTTTAAAAAAATAAAAACTTCGTATGTTTGACCACCTTAACTTGTTCAAAACTTCATGAAATTCATTTTCTTTTGTTTTAATCCTATAGTATGAAGCATAGAATGTGATGCATGTTTCAAATTGAAAAAATGTGATACCATTTGAAAGCTATAGATGTTTTTCAATCAACCTATCAATTAGGACTTTAGTCATAATTCAAATAGAAAATGAATAATAATAATTTATTAAATTCAAAGTAAAGCATAATTTATATTGGTGGAAAGCTGAGAATATCTTTTAAAAACCCTTTTCATTTCATCAATTTTGGGTAAAAAAAAGTCATCAGCCATATACCCCACACATGCCCATCATATCGCCACTTTTTGGCCCATCATGATCCTGCACATACCCATATTATGGATGATATGGTTGAATTGATCGAAACTCAACCTTGTAAGGGTTGAACTAAAAGGCCTCTTAACATTGCTTTCTTATCTAAGGATATAATTAGACATGCACTGATGGCCCTCTTTACATAGCCAGCCGAATCAATGGAAAACCCACTAAGGGGATATTAATTGATCCCATATTTGGAGAGAATGTGATCACCAAAGAATTCTTACTTGTGCATAAAATCTATCAAGAAACATATGACAAACTGAAAGCATGGAAAAAATGCATAATGGTTTTGCTTCCCCTATGAAGGGTTCAATCACCCTTCCTTTAAAAATTGGACTGAAACAATTAGATGTCTCATTCTCCATCATCCCGAAATTATATTAATTCCATGTGAAGCTTGGATATCCATGGCTACACTCCATGGAAGCCATCCCATCAGTTGTGCATAGATGCTTAAATTTTCCTTTTGATAATGAAATCTTTACTATGCACCATAGTGGCTTTAATCCTATGTCTTCCCAAGGGAACTTCTCATTGGATTTATTTTGGCCCAAGCCTATGAAACCTACTAAATAGGTCACGAGGACTTCCTTTTCAAATCTTATCAAAAGTTTAAGGAAAAATCCATAGCAAATATATCCCTTCAAAACACACCTCAACTCATGATTGAGCCAATCCTTGAAGAAATCATGATAGAACCAAAAGACATTCCAAACAACCAATATCAACCCAAGATAGACCCTTTTCCTATTTCCTAGAAAAGACTAAGAGATAACTAAAACAATTTTGTCATGCCTCATAAGATAAAACAAGTTTACAAATCTAAAGAGAAAGTGGTTGAACAAACTCCTATGGTTCCTTCTATTCCTCCCTTTAGGGAAGAAAAGAAACCTATGGTTGATAAATCCATTCCTACACAAACACAACTTGAAAATCACACAAAAAGAAACATAAATTCTAGAGTGTAGGCAAAGATATTGTGCTCTTGTTCAAAGGTTAAACAAAGAGAACAACAAAGAAAATCAACATCCAAACTTGACTGAAGCAATACATGATGAGTCTCCCTCTTCACCACAACAAAATTATCCTATATCGCAACCACAATAAGAGCTAAATCCCTCTTTAGACATTATCATTTGACCTCCCATTATGATTAACTTAGACGAGGATGATGAGATTTCTAAAATTGATGAAGTGCATAATGATTTGAATACATTGTTTTCCTCTTCTATGAGCTTACATGATAATTGTCCTAGGAAGAGTGTTGAACTTGGTGATGACCCTAGTTCAGAAATTGATGTTATCCCTTTGGCTAGTTTTCTTCCTTTTGTATATGATGAACATGATTAGGATGCAAATGACCTACTAATAGGTTGACTCACATGTTCCTTTCTAGTTTTTTGCATTATTTTCTTTTTCATGTTATGTGTGTGATTGCATGTGCATAATATAATCTCCCCATATTGTTATGTTTGATGTCCCTATATCTTTGTAAGCTTCCTCTATTTGTATCTATATTCTTCTCTATGTAATAAATCTTTATCTTTTTTTTGTCTTGTGTTTTCCTTTTGAGGATAACACAAGGCATCAAGACATTTAGGTATCTTCCATGTTGACCTGAAAGATTTTCTTTATTTTCACTCTCTTTGTGTCATTCTTCCTATTCCATGATTATTTAGGGAAACATGATAGTTTTGAGTTTTCTAAAAATTTATTGTAGCAAAGACATACTGACACTGAATCCATGGATTTGTCATGTGTTTGGAGTTTCATTTTTGGGGCAACCCCTTTTCATGATGTGTAGACACATAAAATATATCGATTGACATTGTGCATCTGATCCTGACTTACTAACATCATTTCTTCCTGAATCATTCCTCGGTCTAACCATTTAATCAAATCTCCTTATCTAATTAAATTCATCAATATTCCTCTCTTAATTAAATAAATCATTTTATCTAATTAAGTCAATCTCTTTTGTTAATTAAATCAATCCATCTGATCTAATTATCCCTATTTAATTAAATAATCATTTTATTTGATTAAATCTCTAAAGTCTATCCATTAAATTAAATAAATTAAAACCTTATTTGATTTAATCTAACACCATATCTTTTAATTAAATAAATCAAAATCCTTATTTAATTAGCCTCTTATCATATCCTCTCTTATTTGATTTAAACAAATCCATAAATTTGAGTCAAATAGGTCACATCATCGACAAATTATGCAAAGTTATTATGCTCAAAATCCTTAAATAATTAGCCTCTTATCATATTCCTCTCTTAAATAAAGAGCTCATATCTTCATTGGATCATCCACAAATTATGCAAAGTTATTATGCTAAAATATTTAGCCATTGTCATCCATCAAACTTGAGTTCTTAGCTAGGTTTTTGCAGATTTTTGGCTTGGAGCTCTCATCTTTCACCATCAAAGTGGATCAATCATCTTCAACATATCAAGCTTGCATCTTAGGAATTGGGAAAGGGCCAATTTTCACATCAAATTGGCACCAATTCCCCCATGGAAACATGAGTTTGCACATTTAAATTAGGATTTAATCTTTGTTTTATCATTTCCACTATGTTCTTCAATATTTTCTTCCTAGTTTGAATGTTGTAAATGGATTTCATGGGGAATACTTGTTTTGGCTTGCAATCTCTTGTCTAACTTGTTTGTTCTTATTGTTTTGCAGGTACCAAGGTTGGGGTTCACACATTTGGTGGTAGAAGGAGGGCCGTACATCATTCTTTCTCATCTTTTCCCAAAATTTCTGAACTTTTTCCTCACACACAAAAAATTCTAACACTGGGAGCTCAGCATCACTGTTTTAGCACCGTTGTCTCTTCAGCATTGCTATATAGCACAGCGGGAGACTCAAAGTGCGACACTAGACTTGTCCTGCCAAGATAATTTGAATTTCTAACTCCACCGCTGGGCTCACTGACTCACAGACATTTTCAAAAAAAATCAAACTACGACACTAGAAAGAAACTGCGACGTTGGGCGAAAAAAGTGACACAATTGAGCTCTCTGTCCTGACATAGAGCGACGCTCTCTGTCTTGACATAGAGCGACGCTCTGGCAAGCAGTGCTGTGAGGGCACCGCTCAGAAATCAAACTGCGACGCAGTTACGAGTTGCGATGCTGAAAGGGAGTAAAAGGGGAAAAAATGAATTTTAGCACGTGTTATTTGATTAATGATTAATTTGTTCTCTATTTTTTGCTTTTTTGTCTCTGTATTTTCCAAAATCTGACTAGTTTTTCTTCCTTGTAGGTTGGAAATCGAAATTGGAGAAAGGAGAAGCATGAAGAGGATGTTTCGTCAAATCAAAGTGTTTTTAAACACTTTAGTGTTTGCTTAACACTTTGTTAAGAAATTGTTAGCACTTTTCCCTTAGGACACTAATTTTTGCTTGTGGTTTAAAAAGAACCTTTCAATTTCTTCTTGTAAAGGTTAAAATGAACTTTAGGATCACGACTTACTAGATTTTGTTTCTTGGATTAACAATTGAACAAAGTATCTTTCACTTGTCTTTTGGGTGCTTAAAAAGAACTCACATTTTGCTTCGTGGATTTAAAAAGAATAAGTGTAACTTTTTTTTTCATGAGGGATTACTTAAACTAAAGCCATTGAAAAAGGACGTATGTGCTTCTTTCACACTTTATAGCAATCTTGAGAATCAAAAGGCCTTTTTCATGACTTTAGGGTGAGACAAAGCAATCACCTCCACACTTTGATTTGGGTTTAAAATTGAACATATTGTGCGAGTGTGAGTGGGGGCATTGTTGTGTATATTCTCTCTCTTTGTTGCCAACAAAGATTGATTGAGTTACAATTATTGTTCTTCATTCGCTTTTGTTTATCCTAGAGGGTCTGCCTTGGGGAAAACGTACTCACCCAAGGGAATGACTCAATCGGTAACACTCTAAAGCCAAGAGTATTTCCAACCGGTATATAAATGTGGGTATTGGAGTAAATGCCAATATCATGTGGTTGACTCTGACAAGATGGATCCGAAAGTGGACTCTTTTCGTATGGGTCAATCTCCACGAACGGAAAGTCCTTATTAAAACCCATGTGCTAGAATTTTCCAAAATCCTTTAAACTATTTGTTGGTGCAAGAATGGTCGTTCTGAAGCCACCCCACACTTTTACGGTCTTTTAGTAGAAATGGGAAACATGTGCCATGGGAGTTTCATGGGTGTTGATGCTTGGCTGCCCCGTATAAGTGAGTGCCATGGAGGGGAGCCAGTGGGGTCAAGCATCTAACCATTCGCTAAAGATAAACATAACTGGACTTGTCCAAGTGGGAATCCAACAAATATTGTCTTACACATCCATAGGATTGTATTTATTCTTGGGTTACAAAATGCATTGCTTGATTGAAAACGTCTCAAAAACAAACACTTAACATCATCCTAAATTCAAACCCTTTTGGAGACAAATGCCATTTGACTCAATCTATATGTTATTGCTTTCCCTTGGGATACACATCCTTAGAGGTTTCTAAACATTGGATTATATCTTGATTTGTCTCCTTAAGTAAACAATAGGAAAACCCTTTCCTTAAGTTCATCGAATTTCCACATAGCATATCTTGTGGGGTTTGAAGAAATTAAGACATTGGATATCTTAGTTTGAAAACTTAATCGAAGAATTTATTTTTGGTAAAATAAAGCTATTAAGCAAAGCTAAGCAAAATGAACTTTCATATGTGTTGAAGACTCACGAATCCGAAAGCGAAAATAATTGGTTGGAAATTTGAAAGTGAATGTTGAAATGAAATCATTTCTTGGTTACAAAGGTCTATAGAAGCATTGTATTCTCTTCAATACCTAGGTCTAGGCAAAACAAAGTGTCTTTTTCTAGGTTCATCTTAGGATCAAAACAAGTCAAAATCTTTTCATCCATCCTTCAAAACATAAAAAAAAAGTCATCTCACCATCACCTTTTGAAAATCTTAAAAATCATCCTTAATGAGGATTTTTGGGAAAATAAAAATCATCAAAATCCTTGAGACTAAATCCTTGAAAACATTATCAAAATCATTTTTTGGCTAGGAATGTGTAGATGCATCCTTTTGCATATGCTTAGTCAAAATTATCAAAATCATCTTGTCTACCTTAGTATGTGTAGATGAATCCTTCTTCATATACCTAGTAAAACTATCATCTTGTTTGAATAGGTGTGGGTAGATGCATCCTTCTCCCTGCCCATATTTGAATCATCATCCTTTGAGCAAGTCTATCCCTTAGATCATCATCCAACATCTTAGGGTCTTTTTGTTCAAAATCAAAAGAAAATCAAAGTCAAAATCAAGGACAAAATCTCAAAATCCAAAATCAAATCAAAATCAAAATCCATCCGAAAGTCCCAAAAGCCTAGTATCTCCTTCAAGATTTACCAAAATATCATAACATTTGCATCATCCATCCCTAAAACATCATCATCATCACCTTTTCGATCCTCAAAATCAACCTAAAAATTTCTACTTTGGGCATAAAATAGAGATCAATCCAAAGAATCAAGAGATTCGTCTCCCAGATTCTCAAAAATTGATCCTTGTTTTATGGTTCTAACTAGATCTCAATACAAGAAGAGTATGGAAGCCAACAAAGAAACACCCGCTTCAAGTGATCTTAGCCAAACAAACGTAGAAATGAATCCCACCGAATCAAGTAATCCTTTGACCCTCTCATCATCGCAAAATCCGCAAGAGGAAAACCAAGGAGAAGATCTTACCTTTGGAATGTCTCATGATGAAATGACTGAAATGCTTCAAAATCTGGACAACCATAGAATCATCAGCATCATGATGAGGCTCAACCCTTCGTTATACATGCTTGAATTAGCAAAACAAGGGGCCAAGTTAAGTTCGGATTTTGAGGTGAGTACTATAGTGGAGACATCTTTTCCTCCAATCTCATCCACCATTCCCATCTCATCTACAACCCCATCTCAAAAAATCATGCAAGAAATTCCACAAATCACAACATCTTTTGCTCCAACCCAACCCAATGTTAACAAGGGAAACACATTTCTCAACGTCATTCAAACACACCCCCTTGTTAATTATCAAAACTTGGATGCAAACACCATACTGGAATAAAACATAACCCAAAATCCATTACACAAAAATGTTCCTCTCACATTCCATCATGATCCATCATCATCATTTTTTCACGCAACACCTCAAACACCTCTCCTTACAAATTCACATGAAGAGGGAGATATGTTCAGACCAAGGGGCATATTCGACACCACATAATTTTTGCAAGGACTCATACCCCTCACATTTCCACCTCTTCCACCATTGCCATTATCATCCACACCAATCCTTGGTTTAGGGCTTCCCCCTCTACCAAGTATGATCAAAACAACATCCCAAGCATCAACCAAATTATTATTTCCAATGCTCAAATTTTTTTGTCAACATCACAACAACAGGTGATAAACACACAAGCGATTACAACATCATCGAACACAACCCTAACATCTCAAAACATGGTCTCCCAAGGACCAAACACCACATCAACACCACCATCTATCACTCAAAACATCAACACAACATTATCACTCACCACTAACGCCATTCCGAATCCACCACCACCCCCATCACCAGCAACTTCCACCACATCAAACCAATATAATGCAAAATTGCAAGCTGCTTTTCAAAGGGGATACCGACAAGTTCAAAAACAAAAAGCCGAACAACTAGCTACTTAGCAAGCTGCTCAAGCTGCACAGGTCGCCCAAGTAGCACAAGCCGCATTAGAAGCGCAATAGGTTGTGCAAGCTCAAGCTTTATTACAACAACAACAACAACAAGTCACTCAAGCTGCACAAGCCACACAAGCATTACAAGCACAAAAGGCAGCTCAAGCACAACTTCTATTGCAACAACAAGCAGCACAAGGACAAGCAGCACAAGCACAAGCTCAAGTGCAAGCCCAATATCAGGCACAACAAGCCCAATATCAAGCACAACTTCCTGCACAAAGACAAGCAACACAATTGCAAGCATATCATCAAGCATTAAAGCAATATCAAGAGCAACAAGAAGCAGCACAATTGGCAGCTGAACAACAAGCGTTGTTGGAACAACAATAAGCACAACAACAAGCATTGTTGGAACAACAAGCGCAACAACAAGCACAAATCTTAGGGTAGCAACAACAAGATCAACAACAAGATCAACAACAAGCGTTGTTCATACAAAAGCAGGTGGAAGCCTACCTCACTCAGAAAAAACATACAAATACCATTGAACAACACACCGTCCAACCCACCCATTCAACCCGGGATTGAAACATCTCAAAACACTTTCATTCCCCCCTGATCCGTAAATGATGTGACGACACAAATCAGGTTGCTTTCACAACAAGTGCTCGACCTTCAATTAGGGTGAACAACCAAAACACCAAGCAACTTGTGTCCCTATCCATTTGATAGGAGCCTAATAATGAAACCATTCCCTAAGGGATTTGAAATCCCCAAACTTGACAAATATCGAGGGATGGGAAACCCTAAAGATCACATCAGGGAATTCTAGGTTCATTGCATGGAGGTCGCATATGACGATACTTATCTGATGCGGCTATTTCCTAGGAGTTTGGCAGGCCACACCATGGAATGGTTCTCTTGCTTACCTTCAAGCATTAGGACATTCCAAGAAATTATAGACACATTCATAAAAAAATATGCATGTAACATTGCAATGGATGTTAGTCTAGAAGAACTCTCAGCTCTGAAACAAGGAAAGGGTGAATCTTTCACTTCATTCCTTCAACGATGGCGATCCAAGGCCAATCGGAGCAAGTGGACCATGCCAGAAGAAAAACAAGTGTGCACCATCATAGCCAACCTTGAAGGCCATTTGGAATTTCATCTCAAGGTTCAGGGCATCACCACATTAGATTAGTTGATCCCCAAGGCGCTCAGCATCGAAAGAGCCCTTATGACTCAACCCACGAAATCAACATCATACCCTGAACAAAAAAACAACCACCCACCATCCAATTACAATGATAAACCTCGCATGTGGGCAAGGAACAAAAACATTACTAATGATGGTGTTGTTGATGCCAAGGTGGTCATTAGTCTTCCTCGCCAAAATACATCCACACTGCAAATCCAAACATAACACCAAAAAAATCATCACATGACACACCATCCAAACAAAAATCCAACAAGATTCAATAATATCAATGATCAAAGGGGACCACCTCAACGGAACAAGAATTATCCCAAACGAAAGTACACTGCTTTGGGGGAACCATTAGAAGTCATCATAAAAAAGTTGATAGACGAAAAAATCATCTAGGCTCCTACATTTGAGAATTACCAAGAACTAGATGTAAAACCTCCTTGGTATAACGAGAATCAACTCTACAAATTCCATAAAATTAAAGGCCACACCACAAATAGTTGCATCAGACTCAAAAGCATCATCCAAGATCTCATTGATAAGAAAATCATAAATGTGGAACAACCTATGGGAAATCAAGATCTGAAGATATATACGAATCTGATGCCGAATCATGGCAACAAAGGGAATAAAAATGATAAAGGGAAGGGCAATGTAAATCATGTGTATGAAACAATCGTTGCCTTCCTAAATGAAGACTGCATGGTCATCACCATCAAGGGCTCCCATGCCAAAGATTGTGATCACCACAAGAGGCAGCAAAGTCACCATCGTAGGATCATCCCAACCAAATAGAGTCCCTTCATCTAAATCTGTTCTACATGTCTACAATGTTGTAGATCAACTTAAGAGAACGCCAACGCAAATCTCCATCATGGAGTTGCTAAAAATATCATCTGCCCATAAGAAAATCCTAGAGGAGGCATTGGCGTCATCCACTGTCCCCGCAGATCTCGACGTGGAGCAATTCCAAGCTATGGTCAGAAATATCATAACACCTAATCTCCTTACATTTTCTGACCAAGATTTCCCCACCCAACCATCTCATAACTGTGCACTTCACTTAGAATCCATTTTACATAAGAGAAAAATCAAAAGGGTCTTGGTGGATGGAGGTGCAATCTTGAACATATGTTCCCTAAGCCTCATCAAGCAGTTGAAAATATCAAAAGATTCCATTGAGAAAGGAAAGGGCATCATGATAAGAGCATATGATGACCAAGAAAGAGTGTCTCAGGGCACAATCAAACTCCCTATTCAAGTAGGGCCCACCATCATGGAAACCACTTGTCAGGTCTTGGACCTTGACTTTCCGTATAATATCCTCCTAGGACGTCCATGGATCCATGAGATGAAAGCAGTAGCATCAACCTTCCACCAATGTGTGAAGTTTACACAGAATAGACAAGAGGTTACCGTCCATGGAGATCTCGAACCTTTCTCATATTGTAAAAATCTTGAAGCAAAGTATTACAAAATCCCCCAAGTACCAAAAAATGATGAGGGCCCATCCACACCATACATCGACCCCGCCACTCTTGCGTCCACTTCTGCGACAGAGACACCCACCACTCCTGCCATTCCCACCATTTCTAACATCAAGCTCATCATCCAGGATGATGGTTGTGGAAGTTACAAGCTGCATAACAATGTTTTTGTGGTAGGAGAGTTACCACAATCTCCTAGATCACGGGGACGTCCACAAGAAAACCAAGCTTCCACATCACAAATGTCTCTTGAAGACTATCCCAAATTCACAAGATGGGGAGACCTTGGCCAAGAAGTTATTGAAGTAGATCCATCACACATGCTATATCAAGATGAAAGACAAGTAGTTAATTTACCAATGGATGACCAAAGCAAGGGTTTGCAAATGATGCTTGCAATGGGCTATGACAGAAATCAAAGACTGCGACAAAAAGAGAATGGGCTCATAATACCTATCATGCCAGAGACTTGATTGATAATAAACCTTGGCCTTGGATGTACCCCTCTGAGTATATCCATACATAGCTGAAGTCCTCCAGTTAGAACAATTAATAATCCTCCTCAGCCAACCGCAACAGAAGTACTCTTACCAATATCTATAGGTAGAGACATACATAACTTTATAACTGAGATCTATAATAGTAGCGATGACGAGGATACCATGTCCAGTCTACCTAGGCTATTTGAGGATACCACCTTGTGCATGATTAGTACCCTATCCTTCGAACCGGACCAACAAAATCATGAGATCCACTTAGTATATCCCCAAATCATCGACTACAACCAATGAGGACCACCAGTTCTTGATACATTCAAAAATGATGAGGCACTCTCAGAATTCATGGGACTACGGGATAACATTCTAGGCGGAGATCATAAGGCAAGATTTATAATGGAGTTGGACACACATGCCTATTATGGGGAAATGATTGAATCCTTCATTCGCAAAAGTGAGAAACTAAGAATAATATCCAAGTCCTTGAGTGAAAACCACACTGTGGCACTCTCTGACAAGAAAAAAGTAAAAAGAAAGGATGTATCCAACGGTGAAAACCTCTCTGAGGCGCCTGAGGATGAAGGATTCAATCTTCCTTTAAGAGTTATTCATCAGGAAAAGTCAGCAGTCTTGGTTGAAAAATGCAATACGGTTAACCTAGGAGCATAGGAGATCCTGCATATTACATTCTATGTGGAATCACTACTTTCAGAAGAGCAAGAACTCCTAGCGGCATTCCTAAAGGAAAGAAAAATAAACTTCGCATGGAGTTATGCTGACATGCCAGGGCTTGATCTAGAGACTGTGGTTCATCACTTAGTAGTGTATCATGAAGCAAAGCTGGTCAAACAAAAGTTTTGAAAAATGCATCCTCAAATCGCTCTATTAGTCAAAATGGAGCTAAAAAAGCTATTGGATGCAAGATTCATCCAACCAATCGATTACCCAGAATGGGTGTCAAATTTGGTAGCTATTTCAAAGCTTGACAGAGCCATTAGAATCTACACAGACTTCAGAGATTTGAACAAGGCATGCCCAAAAGATAACTTCCTGCTTCCCAACATTCACATGATAGTAGACATGACAGTAGGACATGACATGTTATCACTAATGGATGGATTTTCAGGATACGATCAGATCATGATAGCTAAAGAGGACCAACATAAGACAACATTCACTTGTCCATGGGGGACTTACTACTGGAACATGATGCCATTTGGCCTAAAGAATGCAGGAGCAACATATCAAAGGGCCATGACATTGATATTCCACGACATGATCCATAAGACAGTTGAAGACTATGTCGATGACATTCTAGCCAAGTCCAGAAAAAAAAAAGATCACATAGCAACCCTAGGTGCTATCTTTGATAGATTGGAGAAATACAAAGTCAGACTAAATCCCAAGAAGTGCATCTTCGGTGTACAATCTGGTAAATTGCTAGGATATATAGTATCCATGAGGGGCATCAAGGTGGATCCAACAAAAGTAAAAGCAATCCTCAAGATGGAGGCACCAAAGACATTAAAACAATTGAGAGGCCTCCAAGGAAGACTTCAATCCATCTGACGGTTCATAGCACAACTGGCAGACAAGCAGAAACCATATTCTCACCTACTCCACAAGGGGGTAGCGTACAAAGGGGATACAAAATGTGAAGAGGCATTCAAAAAAATCAAGGAATACCTATTGACACCACCAGTCTTAATGCCACTCATCCCAAGAAAGCCATTGATCTTATACGTGTCAACAACAACATCAACCCTTGGAGCTCTCCTAGCTCAGCATGATGAAAATAGAATGGAAAGGGCTATCTACTATATCAGTAGAACAATGGTCGGTCATGAGCTAAACTATTCATTCATCAAGAAATCATGCCTCACAGTAATGTTTGCATCACAATTCAGACATTACATGTTGGCACACAAGATAAAGCTCATCGCCAAAATTGACCCCCTCAAGTATCTACTATCAAAGGAAATGCTCACAGGAAGAATGGAAAAATGGGTGATGATACTATCAGAATATGACATTAAGTATGTAGAACAAAAAGCAATTAAGGGCCAAGTTATTGTAGATCAACTAGCAGAAGCACCTATTTATTCTGAGAATCCTTTTGTCTTAGAGTTTCTAGATGAATCCATTTTTAATCTCAACCTAGCTAACCACTAGAAACTATACTTCAATGGCTTATACACACAACATGGATCAGGAGTTGGTGTCTTCTTCATTACCCCACAAGGAGACTGCATACCAAGGTCATACAAACTGAAATTTCCTTGCACCAACATCGCAGAATATGAGGCCTTAACCATAGGTCTCAGAATAGCAGTGTAATGGAACATCATGGTTCTCAAAGTGTACGGAGACTCCCAATTGATCATAAATCAAGTCAATGATGAATATCAGACCAAGGTTAACAAGCTCACTCCATACAAGAAATTGGTGAAGACTCTCCAAGGAATCCTTCATGCAATCACATTTTGAGCAAATTCCTAGAACCAATAGCGGAAGCGGCGGATGCCATGGAAACAATTGGATCCTATTAGACATCCCCTTACGGCGTTCCAAAATATAGATTAGCCCAGTTGACGGCTTCTCATTCACGCATTAGAGGTACCCGGTAAATTTTGCGAAATCATTGGTCACAGTGATCCTTGGTATCATAAAGAACACATATCTTGGTCTAGGGTGACTTGCCAGTGACCTACCATCAAACCCTAAAAATGAACCTTTGTTAAAAAGGCATCTAGATTTGTCATCCTAGGTGATACCCTACTCATTAGAAGCATAGAGGCACCCTACTACCTTGTTTAAATGTTGAGGAGGCGTTAACGATCTAACTAAAGGAGTCACAATGGTATTTTGGGTTACTTTCGAGGTGGAATGACCATAGCTAAGAAATTGCTTGGGATAGGGTATTATTGGCCCACAATGGAGCGAAGCACATGACCATGCCAAAAAGTGTCTACAATGTATCGTGACATGGGGACCTCATCCATGCTCGGCTCAAGAGCTTCATCCTATCGTCCTGCTGTGGCCTTTTTCTTAGTGGGGACTTGATCTCGTACGGAAAATTCGCCCACTTCATCCTAACTGACCACAAATTCATCATAACAGCAACATAGTACTTTACTAAATGGGTCGAATCCATACCCATGATGTATATAACTGGGAAGCAAATTTCAAAGTTCATCTTAAACTATCTAATTTTACGCTATGGTGTTCCACAAGCCATTAGCTTAGATAATGGGAAACCATTCAAGAATATGGATGTTAAAAGTGACTTGTCGCGAGGTTAAAATCAACATAAAGCTACTCCACCTCATTATATTCCCGAGAAGTGCCAAGCTACAAAACAAAACCATTTTGAAAACCCTCAGAAAATGATCAGCTTAATCCCACCCTCTGGGCCTATTGAACCAGCATCTGCACACCCACCAGTGCCACCCCCTTCTCCTTGGTCTACGGATCAGAAGCTATACTCCCCATTGAGATCGAGCTACCATCCCTCAAGATATCACTGCAAAACCTCATCACAGATGAAGAGTATAGAGTATCAAGACTAAATGAGCTAGAGCTATTGGATGAGAGATGTATAGATGCTTTAAATCATTTTCAAGTCTATCAGAATAGACTCAAAAGGAGATACAATAAGAAAATCAGAAGCATGACATTCCAAGTCAGAGAACTGGTCTTAAAAGAAAATTAGAAGAATGTCCCAAACCCAAGCAGCAAAGGAAAATTTGAACCTAATTGGCTGGGACCATTCATCATAATAGCAAGTTACAAATCAGGGGCATATCCGTTATCAACACCTGAAGGGGAACCTTTGCAGGAACCTATGAATAGCGCTCATCTCAAAAAGTTTTATGCCTAAATATTTCAAGGTATAGAACCAAAAACTCCAAAAAAATAGAAAGTGTCTTGAAAAAATAGTTACTTTGACAAAAACCTGGCAAACAGGCATCTTAGTAACAACAAAAAAATCAAAAAAGAAAAAAATCCAAAAAAAATTAGAAAAAGGATCAAAAAATCGTCCTCTAGTGAAAACCACTACGGTGGCACTTTGGGCAAGTACCTTGGTGAAAACCTGGAAAATAGGCACCTTGCGTAAATAAGCACTTTCCATCCACTAGGATCTGTATGGCTTGTTTTGCATCATCCATCCATTTCTCTTCCATCATCCATCACATTCAAGTCTCCATCCATCACTCATCCACTCACATCGACACCATAGCTTGGTCTTGTTTTCGTATCATGATCCCTCCTAGTACTACTCAGCTCATCCTCAAGGTTAGTTTGTCCTGCCTTTATCGGAGTAGTCTATTGCATCACGTTGGGGGCATGTTCTTATCAGATCATATTCATGTATGATCTTAAAGTACTCAAATAAGAAAATCCAAAAACATCAAAACATCAGAAAATCCAAAAACATAAAAAAAATCAGAAAATCCAAAAACATCAAAAAATCATCAAAATCCCAAAACCAAGTCAAAAAGTCGGTCAAAAAGCCAAAACAGAGTCGTCTTGTCGAGCTACATCATCTCTGAGCTGTAATGTAGGCAAGGTTGATCTTTGATCATCCCCCAAGACACTTAGGTCAGTCCTTTAGGAGTCTGTCATAATAAACTGACATCTCATCACGTATATCTTTATCTTTAAATCGGTCAAGTCATTAGTCGAACTACGTGGCCTTTGCGTATATAGCGTAGGCAAGGCTAATCTATTGATTAGCCCCCCGAGGCCCCTAGGATAGGTCTTTAGGTTAGTCTCTTGGTCAAAATCTCAGAAAATCCCAAAAACATTCAAAAATTTGAAAATCAAAATATTTGTAAAAACCTCAAAAAATACCAAAAACAACCTCAAAACATTGCAAAACATCAAAAACATCCAAATATTTGAAAAAATCCATCCGTCTCATCTCGCTTGCACTCGCAATAAACACCATCCATAATAAACTAATCGTCACCCTCAACCTTTGGTGAAACAGTTAGAAACAAGTCTAGCAGGTTAAAAGTTATACTCAAAAACGTCAAGTCTCAGGTCTAAGTCAGTACGTAAACAAGTTGGTCAATTCTTTGTGTCAATAGTCCATCATCCAAACAGTTCCATATAAATCATCTGATAACATCATGTTCTAGGATGAATCCTTCCTACAATGGACATCATTTATTAAAAGAAACACTTTGGATAAATGAAATGATGTGCCACCATCCACTAGCATGTCCTAGGATGTATCCTTCCCACAATGGGCATTATCTTTTGGCAATAGTTTCGGTTCTTATTCTTGAAAACACATTCCCTTTTGGTTAGCGGTATTGAAGACTATCAGCTTGTTTGTATACTTTGTGTTTATCTTTTGACTTATCTTATTTTGCGCTCATTCCAAGGACCTCTCGATGATATCCGAATGAAGGATTTAGAGAAATAGGAATGGGGCAAGGATCATTATTCCTTTGTCTGTTGTGCTTGTTGGACGTTCTTGTAAAATAACCTTAGCGAATACTTTCTTTGTTAGGTATGTATGGAGGAAGTCTAGGGCAGTTTGTTGACTATTGCATGGATAGGTTTACCTTTTTGTGTTTTGGTCTGAGATGTTTGAAACTTCTAAAGTGCATCATATCAAGGTTTCTGTATGTCAGGTGTGAACAAAGAATACTCCTATCTATTTTTTGAGTCAAAGCCCATCACACTAGGTACCACACCATCCTGGTTTCCTATACCTTGATGCATCGTACCACATGCATTATCAAACATAAGGAAATTGGCCCTTTGAAAATCCCAATTCCTCAACAAGTAATTTCATCATCATCATTTGCATTTGCATCATCTTGTGTCTTGTTGAAATGACTTCTTCTTCTTTCTTGCTAACCGCACTAACAAGGTACTATGATAGTTGATCTTCATCATCATCATCATCATCATTCACCCTGCATCCACAACTCATTAGCATATCACATAAACGTAACATACACATCGCATATCCATCATCATATAAACAAGTTATTATAGACATTCTTCATAGATAGGTACATCCATTTCATTGGAATTTCACCTAGTACAGTGCATCGCATGGAATTATATCAATCATTGCATAAAACATTCATTTGCATTTCATAACCATTTCATATTACCATCTACAATATAAATCATCGCATAGCATCTATGAAAGCATTCCATAATCATTTTTGCATAATCATAAACAATAGGTATATAAGCATTTAATTCATTTGCATACATACTTGCATAACATCATGACATCATCTCATCACGTTACATTCATTACGCATCCTCATATCACTGTGCATTTACATACATTACATCATCATTTAATATGTTTAGGATTAACAT
Source organism: Sequoia sempervirens (assembly GCA_007258455.2). NCBI lineage: Eukaryota > Viridiplantae > Streptophyta > Pinopsida > Cupressales > Cupressaceae > Sequoia > Sequoia sempervirens. The sequence continues at coordinate 3,993 of VDFB02038171.1, read as the reverse complement.
GTGTTATTCTAAGCATCTCATAAAACCATCTCATTATGCATTAAACTCCATTTCATTTGCATCATATCACAACCATCGCATTCATATTTCATCATCCATATCATCTCATAAATAACATCATAAAACATTCATTGCATAGGCATAAACGTACAAAAGTCATATATGCATCCATTTATTAACATTTCATAAACACAATTTACATATCATTTCGCATGCGCACCATAGATTATACCATTATCATAAATAGACCATCACATTTGCATTATCATAAATAGATCATCACATTTTCATATCATAGGTTAACATAATATAGATCTATTAGTCATAATCATAACGCATACATCATTAGAAATAAAAGCATCCATAACATATAGAACTAAAATCATACATAAGGAGTACACATTGCATCACATCAAAATCATCATCGGCTCATACATATATATCATCACGCAACTGTCATAGTACAAAGAATAAATCAGATCACTGTACTTATATGTCAATCAGTACAAAATGCCCATCGGGCTATCAAAAATGAGGCCATAAGGCACAAAAAGTATCATAACATCTCGATCAAGCTCGGTCTCCATGAATGCTGCCCTCACCCCTATCACCATGACCCTCTGCTGGTCTGTGGATGGCTCGCTCTGAGTACTCTGGTACCCACACTGCTCTAGGTACGGCCTCGTGATAAAACCATCGATAGTACTCTGCCTCTCGGATAGCGTCCTTGTAGGAGCGAACTGGCACTGTACCCTAGGAGGAGGAGGTTGTCATGCTCTCTATCTACTATCGCCAGCCTAGCTCTGTGGCTGCCTGTAGCTCTGCAGCCTCTCTCTACTATATAGCTTGATCCCTCTCGGCCCAAAGCTACTCTCTCTCAGCCCTTGGATCTCTCTCTGCTGTCACGGCCTAGACCTGGGCCTGCAGTTGTGCAATCAAAATGTATCATGCATCTGCCTGCACCAGTGGCTGCACCCGAGGCTGATCCTCGTCTCATGGTGGCTCTTGCTGATGGTCCTGCATAGGTATGTCTCTATGCCCTAGATGGACTGGAGGCACGACCGACTGATCCCATCGAACCTCAGCTCTCCGTCCTTGACCTCCCCCTTTGCCCCTGACTCTCCACACATCTGGAATTGCACCTGGTATCGTCAGCCAAAGCGGAGGCTGAAACCAATCTCTGTAGGCCTAGGTAGTCCCTGGATCTGCTAACCCTTGATCATAAGCCCATAGTCAGGCTACTAGCTGCTTGAAGCTATCGACTACCTCTGAAGCGAGAATGTATCACCCCCATGAGACCTGTGTCATGGTGTGGGAAAAGAAAGCTACACAATCATCATTGGGACGATCCTATAGCTCTCCAAACTGATGCTGCACACACCTAGGTAGGTACCTCTCGAGCATGGTGTGCTCTCACCCCTGCATGAAATGATCCTAATGGCAGTAAAATATCTAGTCAGCATCATCGGCCCATCCAGGCCGACCAAGATATGGGTGTCAAGTGAAATCCTACATCTCATCTAGAACTCTCCTCCAATAGGAGATCCCATGCTCACCAGTGTGAGTGAAGAATACACCACCTTTGTATTGTGCCACAAGGGGATCGTCTGGCCCCATCGGAACTGAAACGATGCCCGATCAAAGCACAATAATGTGCTCCCATGCCCAAATATGAAGTAGGGTCACCCTTGCTTCTAGTGCTCTACCGTCCATGTAAACATACTCATGAAGGTCTCGGTATAGTGAAGCTAGTAGAATAGGTCCCCATGCAAAATGAACCATCCTGTCTCGGACCATCTGCTCCCAGCAATATCCCCAACTGGGATTGAAGTATCACCCTCGCTTGTTAGGGGCAACAAGGCCTGATATGATAGCTGCAATCACCCAACGGTAGGGAGGTGCCAAGATCCTATGGAACTCAAGCTCTATCTGCCCCTCACAAAAGATAATCTCATCTGTAGCAAGGACTCAGAAGTAGGCCTCGCGTCCCTCATCCATATCAAATATCTCTCGATGACCGTGGATGGGCAATCGTAAAATCTGCCAAATGTCCTCTCAAGTGACGGTGGCCTCACCAGTGGGAAGATGAAATGAGGATGTCTCGTTGTGTCATCTCTCGGCTAGCGCTGACAACATCCCTAAGTGAGTATGGATGGGGGCCGCATATGCAATGTGCCACAACCTCACAATCCAGAGTCGATCCTGGTCCCTGTCACTCAGGTCCCGCGAGTAGCCAACTAGGTCTCACAACCTATGCTCCTGAGAGTACAGCTCCCTCGCCGTGTCCTGCATCAAGGAAGGTCACTATGTTAAAATTTTTGAAAAATTCTTCGTCGAGCACTCCAAAACTTCCCCAGCGATGCAACTCGTGATGGCGTTGTAGTTTGATTTTAATCAAACTTCGACGCTAGGGCTGAAAAGAACCAAATCACGCTGCTGTGGTGCAATTTGTCTCCCAGCAATGTACTTTGGAAAAATTAGCGACGCCGCGTCGCACTTTGTAAAACTACCCCGAGCTCAGCGTTGGAGTTTCTAAACTCCAAACTGCACTGCGGTGGTGCAATATCACACTGAGTGGCGCAGTTTGTCTTCTGAGTGGCGCTATATAGCGCCACTATAGGCGGACCGGCCCTTTAAAGCATTAATTGAAGCATTAAATGAAAGACGAAGCTAGGGTAGGGACCACTTACCAGTGCCCCGATGCTAGGTGGCCACTAGTATGTCTAAACTCAATCCAAAATGTGTAGGGGAAGCTGTTGTTGCACCATATTGTCGGGATGTCAGAGCTCAAATCTCACAATCACTATTGGAGGTGTTTGAAAGTGACTTGAAAGTGACCCCTCGGGCCCCTTTTAAGCTTGAAAATTAGGGGTTTTTTCACCCTGATTGGCTATCCTATTAGGGTTTTTGGACCCCTGAACCTGTTTTTGTCTAGTCAAGGCTTGTTTTTCATCGTTTTATTGTGTTTAGACACGTTTTTAGCCTCCCGGAGCCCTTTCAGACCTATTAGGTACTTTGTCATCTTTTTTCGCGAGATCACCCAAAAATTGGAATTTTTGTCCAATCTCTCGAGGGGGCATTATATTGGTATATTCTCTCCCGCCAGGTAGCAGTGGGGCAAGTTTTTAAATAACGAATTTTTTTGGCTTTGATCGAGATCGTTTATTCTTTGAACCAACACAACGAGTGCATTGCTTCAAAGAGGGGCAAAATGTAGACACGTAAAATATACCGATTGACATTGTGCATCTGATCCTGACTTACTAACATCGTTTCTTCTTGAATCATTCCCCAGTCTAACCATTTAATCAAATCTCCTTATCTAATTAAATTCATCAATATTCCTCTCTTAATTAAATAAATCATTTTATCTAATTAAGTCAATCTCTTTTGTTAATTAAATCAATCCATCTGATCTAATTATCCCTATTTAATTAAATAATCAATTTATTTGATTAAATCTCTAAAGTCTATCCATTAAATTAAATAAATTAAAACCTTATTTGATTTAGTCTAACACCATCTCTTTTAATTAAATAAATCAAAATCCTTATTTAATTATTCTCTTATCATATTCATCTCTTATTTGATTTAAATGAATCCATAAATTTGAGTCAAATAGGTCACATCATCTAATCTCTCATTAAATTAATTAACCCTTGATTAATTTAATCTCTCATCATGTCCCATCCTCTAGATTTTGCAAGTTTCACATGAAAATAGATTTAATTCATTTATTAAATCCCTATTTTCCTCACAAAGAATCTTTTTGGAATATTCTCTAAGTTTGAATTCAAAAAATTCCAAGTCAACATGTACATCCAACAAGGCTGTAAATTCATCTTACATGTCCTTTGCCTTGAGCCAAGTGGCGTTTATTGCATTTTACCTTCCCTCTTGCATTTCATTTCAACAAATTTGAAATTCAAATATTATGCATTTATTGGCACAAACCCCAATCTTGCACATCCATCATCCATTCATGGCTTGACA
>VDFB02038170.1:0-64341 GCA_007258455.2 Sequoia sempervirens | reverse complement strand
GAATGGAGAATGACATGATTAAGGAAAGGTCAAAAAGGGAAGAATTGGTCAATGAAAATAATAATGTGTGGCCTAGATTTTGCAATAGAAAAGAAGAAGGAGAAGAGAATGGATCTTATGTGGATATGGATAGAGTGTGTTATAATAAAAAAAGGAGAAGATTTAAATAGAGAAGTAGAGTCTTGAATCTACCAAGATACTAGATTAGAGAGTATATAGCTATGGTAGAGAAAATGCGGAAGTAATGCTAGAAGATAGTCATAAGAGGACAAGGAGAAAATGATTCTTCATTTAGATTGAGAGTAGAAGACACCTTAGCAAATAAAAGGTTAGTTGTAGATGAGAACGATGGGGCCTTGAAGAAGAAGGTTGAATATGAACAAAATTGATAGAATGGTTAAGCATTTTAGGAGATCTACTTAGATTTATCTAGAAAATATTATAAATAAGCAAGAGGAACCCATTATGCTAGAAGATAAAGATGTGAAGCAATCCTAGGAAGGAATTGGATACAAAGATATTGGATGAATTCTACTACAAAGAGGGAGTGAACAAAATCCAATGGAGGAGTGATTAGATTATGGTGGATAGGGATCCACAAAAAAATGAAAGTTATGGTCAAAACTTGGTAGAGGAGGAAAAAATATGGCCAACTAAATGGTAGAAAAGGAGAGTGATGAAGGTCAACACTCTTCTAGGAGCTAGATTTATATTGAATAATGAAGCACACTAAGGTTGAAGCATAGACAAAAATTATGGCTCTACCACTTAGCCCTCATTTATTGGAAATAAACTCATGAGTCATTAACATGGGGTGTCTACTAGAGGAGCCTCTCATGTATTCAACTACCTTCCATTTTTTTATTTATTTTTTTCCTATATACTTTACAATTTTTTGAAGTTCCATTTAAAGTTTGTGTTTGTAATTCTAAAAATGCATTGAGTAAAGAATAAATAAAGCACTAAAATAGTATGAATTCATTTGGATGCATCCTTGTTGCCTCACAAAGTACAATTTATGAAGATCACTTTGAACTCTTGTGGTATTACCAAACATTAAGTTGATAATTTAGAGGTCATGTAACATCATCTTAATCCCCTCTACACTTTATTTACATTCTAGCATGGCACAAGGCTTCCATCATTTAAAATGTTTATTTGGGAGACTTCCTCCTCTTTTGTATTGTGCATGTAATGATGGGGCCTACTTGAGAAAGCCGCTAGTATAACAGGATCACAAATTGAATCTCTTGACTATATTAAGCTTGTTTGAAAATTATAGCATGGTGCCAAGAAAGGTGGGGAAATAACTACCTCATTATTATGAAAAGATAATTATTAAATACATTTTGTACGTAGGTCATCCTCCATAAAAAATATGTAACAAGTTTTAAAAAGACATCTATTATACTAATAAAATATAGAACTAAAAGACATAATTGAGAGTGTAGATCTTGAGTTTAAACAGTGAAAAATAACACTAGACTAAAGAATATGTTTGTAACTAAACTACATAATATGAGAGTATTGCAAGAGTTTAAGCCCTCAATTTTCAAAATATTATTATTTATTTATATTTTCCATTGTAGAAAATTGTAAATTTCAATATCCCTCCATCCTAACCACATCACCTTCCTAACCACATCGCCTTGCATTTCATTTTTTCCATCAAAAAATATGCAGAATGTCAAATTTTTATGCCTGATTAGAATTATGTTTTTTTTTCAGATTCATCTACACATCTTGCTAGAGTGAAAACTACGATTCAATTGCTTCTAAGTGTATAAACTTATTTAAGTCATTAGTTTTAATCTTGAAAGCACATATCCCTACATTATGCTAAGTTCCAGCAAGAAGATGGGACGATCAATTATAGCATTAAGTTTTTTTGTGAAAATAGGCTCTCAACTTGGGAATCTGTCTAGTCAACCGGCATGAACGGGTAGTTGGAAGCTGTCCTCCCCCTTGTCTGTAGCTTAGCCTGGCTTCATCTACCTCAGGTTAAAAAATATTTGTGTAAAAAAAAGTATTAAGGTGCAACAACTACTATAGTTGACCATTAGCCTCAACTGATACATGCATGCATCAACAAGAATGAACGTTGCATCGTCGCCTACTCTTCAACACAAAACCATTCAACGTTACTAAACACACTTGCATCACTGACTGTTCTGACCACAGTTCAAGTGCCCACCTAACCTCTAAGCTTCCAAAAATGAAGAAAAACCTAACTTCTCTTTCAAAGCAGCTAAAAACAACTGAAGGGTTTTCTTGGCTTAACTGCGAGCAAATAATCGGATGTAGTGGGTGGTATGTTTTGATAATTTACTGAAAGACAAGGCGGCAGGAAGAAGATCAGTGTCAAGGACTGGCAAAACCCACAAGTACAGGTAAGCTGCTTCAATGCTTGTGTTGAAACCCGAATGATTATTTTCGTTTGTTTTCCTATTTGCTGTACATTCAGTGATAGATACGCATTCATCCTTTATAATAAAGCAAACATCTGAGCGATTGCACCATAACCATAGCTATGAATCCCATATTATAGCTGAAGAAATCCTTTATATCTTAAACTCCCCTGGTTTAACTTATCAAATCTATTTCTTGTTTTTGATAAAGGAAAAAACGGGAAAATCTATTTCTTGTTGCTGCAATTATTTCTTCTTTAATCTTATCGTTTGCATGATTATTAAATAGATGTCAATGTTTGTTCTCCAAGGTGAAGATTGAGATCCACTAGGTCATTGTATTGGAAGTTCAAGAAAGTTAGCCAAAAGCCAAAACAGTATAAATTGAGAATTTTGTTTTCCTCACGCAGAACTATATGTTAGAATGAAAAACTTTGATTGCAATGCTCAATACAATTTTCCTTAGAAAAAAGATCTGGAATGTTAATTTTTAACATACCTGTAAGCTCAGAGCTGAGAACCTAGAATAGAATAGAATGTTTGAATTAATGGAGGTCTAATTGAATACCTTCGGTTTAGTGATGGCTCTTGATCACTGATTAGGAGAAAGAAAACAAAATTTAATAACCTAATAGCTGAAATTTCTAAAATGTTAAATGCTAGTTGTTTTAAACCTTAACTGATAGCCCTTAAAGTTAGAAAGTTAAAATGAAGTAAATGGAAAACAACAAATGGAGGAGGAGACCACGTTAATGGGGTAATAGATAGTATGAAGAAAGAACGAGAGAAAAGATGGACTGCTCCCAACACATTGTGGTGGAAATTAAATTTTGATCGATCTTCTAGCTGTAATTTCGGACAAGTTAGTGTAGGTTTTATTATTTGAAATTTGAAATGGAAAGGAAGAAATGATAAAAGGTGGTCCCTTCTTCTTGGTTGAATGTGAGATGCCATTATTGGAGGCATTTTTTTAATGTCTTGGAAGGCAGAAGATGTTGGAAATTGAGCGCAACTCCTAAGTTATCATAAAATGGTTTGGAGAAAGGGAAGTTTCCTAAGTGGAAGCTTGAAAGTCTACTAGAAGAGGCATCCCAATTATGTTAGAAGTTTGATTATGTTCAAATTAAGCATGGCTACCAAAAATAGAACAAGATGTTAGATTTATTAGCTAATCATGATCCAGTTAACCTAAGAAAGATGGTAATGTATAATATGAAGAAATAATAAAATAAAATATGGGCTCCTCTATGGGAAAATGAATTATGATGGAGCCTCTAGGAGTAATCTACATCAAGTTAGTTTAGGATTATCATTTGAAATGTAAAGAGATAGATGATAAAAGGTGGCTTCTTACTATTAGGTTAGATGTTATTGAAGGTCTTTCTATCTTGTAAGGTAGTACAATGTTTGAAATCTAGGGTGACTTTCAAGCTTTCATAAAGTGTTTGGGAAAGGGAAGTGTCCTAATTGAAAGCTTGGAAGCCTACTAGAAGAAGCATCCTAATTATATCAAAATTTTAATTAAGTAAACTTTAGGCATTGTTGTGAAGATCAAAACAAGGTGATATATTTGTTAGTTAATCAATATTGATCTCTCTCCTTTCACTTCATTAATAAGTAGTAAGGTTGATGATAGGATTGGCCTAAGTGATCTTTTATTTGGTGATATTTTTCATAAGGTGATAGGTGCATTTCTGGTACTTGAGGCTTAGTTGTCATCATCTAGCCATTATAATTGTGTGCATGGTACTTGGTTTTTTGAAAAATTACATAATTATGTGAAGGTCTATATGAAGTATCATTTGTGTGAGATTAATTTTTTAAATGGATTTATTTATGCATTTTGTTGATTTCTTGGAAGGTTGTGAATTGTTGTTATCTACAATTTTTGGTGTAATGTGTTATTCTTTGTGTTGGGCTTGGCTAGCATGTTTTTTCTTTAGAGATTAGGTTTTATAGATGGAGCTTGGATGACTTAATTTTGTTAAGAAAATTCTAGGTAAAGATAGTTTGTGTGACAATGGGGATTTAAGCTATGATTCTATCATATTTTAATATGTTAAGCTAGGTATGATAATTCCTTTGATTATTGTGAGAAGTTAGGTGGAGATGCTTCTCTTGGCACTTAATAATTAGATGATTGGTTATGGTAGAGGATGAAGCAGTTGAGGTATGAGTGTAGCCTATTACCATAGTTAAAGAGACATTATTGGCCTTCAAAGAAGAGTTTCATAATCTTACTTTAGGATTTGGAAGCCCTCATGACTTTAGCCTAGATATGAAAAATGTTAATGAACAATGTTTAGAATTTTCTATGAAATGATTTTCACCTTAGATAAATTGATTTAACAAGTTTAGAAAGAGTTGGAAGAAAACAAGAAATATTATAAAATACGATTATGTCGAATGATAATGTTAGGTGATTGACACTTGAGATAAGATACAAATGGAATCAAATACAATAGATATTAGAAAAAGTTAGTGGAAGATATAGAAAATTTTCCTCTTTTTGATGCATTTAATTAATATGGTTGATGTGGAAAGTTGAATAATAAAGGTGGGTTTATCCCTTGTGATAGAAATGTGTAATGAGGTTGTTGAATTATGGGTAGCTTACCACATTACTAATGAATCTCTTAGATTCTTGATGTATAGATGTATCGAAACAATATAGGGAAGTATCCTTTTATAGTTATCCTAAGAACATAATTTGAAAGTGTTTGGTATAGGAGTGAGTACATATATTTTTGAAACTTAGTTTTCTTGGGACAATTATTAAATTTGAATGTTCAATTTTTATTTTTTTTGTGATGGAACAAACCTAAGAGAGTTGTGCACCTATGGATTTAGCCTTGAGAGAGGAATATGTGATCTCATATTAGTAAATTTTCTAAGTAGGGGTGAAAAAATATTTCTAATAATTAATCTAAGATTGACGCCTAGGGGAGTGGTAACTAAGTCAGAATCAAGTACTAAATACACTTTTTACCCTTAAAATTCTCCCCAATCAACGAAGTGTACATGTGAATCTCTTTGATCAAGTATACCATATTGAGACATAAAACATACCAAAACTAATTGGATCCAATATCCAAATTCTAGCTATAAATAATGCATAAAATTAAAAATAAAATAGTAATTCTATGTCCCCTTGATTTTGAGTCTTCCATGAAGGGGTGCACAAAACATAGGGAGGGATAAATATTAGATAAAAATAATTATGATAATGTGATAATTATTGGTTATAAAGTGCATGTAAATGTGATAAACCAAATATGAAGTACACAAGCTTGATGAATTAAACATGATAATTATGAAATAATATTATAAAATCAAAGGTGTGTTCCTAAATACTTACTCTTATGTGACTAATATGAATTTAATATGAAGGATGAAGATCCCATAATTTTCCCCCATGTTGTCATGGATGCATGTATATTAAGAAATAAAACAACCACCTTGTCCTCAAGTGACAAGAGTAAGTGAAAAGAAGACATGAACATAAAATAAATGCATAATATATGTAATATGTAATAAAAGACATATATAAAGAGATATATAGATAATAAATTTATTACTATTTAGTGGATCTATCTCAATGTGCTCAAGAGATATGTCCCTATGATCTATGCCTCACATGGGACTATCCATGTCATCATTAAGTGTGTATCTATGAGAAAAATTATATTTAGAGGTGCCAAGTGTGTTGTATGATTTGAAATAGCCATCTTGATTTCCATACCACAATTTTCCTCTTTCTATTGATATTTTTATTTTGTTTGAAAATATCTTGTGTAACCCCAATATATGGTATGCTATGATTATAAAAAATAATATATACTTATCATCACTAACATTACAACAATCCTTGTTAATCAATTTCACATTATTATCCTTGACTTGTACAATCACTCCATCTATTATATGTTGAAGTAAAGATATACTATTTTTAATCAATATTTGAATTAAATTTTTCAATATATATTTTTATATCATGGAATGGGCATGTATGTGACAATAAGCACCAAATATTTAGCCTTGTGTGATAAAATTCTAAATATATTCATTGTCTTAACAAGAAGCAATGGCCAATAGTGGCATGGTGTGATGGTGAAGTTGTGTTGTTATTCTTGCCATCAAGGTTCAAATCCCATTGGGTGTAATTGTTGAGAATTTATATTGGGTATGAGGTCCCCCATTTGTGACCTCACCGATTCATAGCTTAGATTCAAAAGTGTTTACCCCTGTTAATAAAAAAACCAAGAGGCAATGCAAGAAATTATTCAAAAATATGCATGAATGTAAGATGTATAGATTCATTCAAGTTAGTAAAATTTCTAAATTCCTTTGACTTAATGTGTTAATTATGATCCTCATTAAGCTTAACACTAATGCATAATCATTTTCTCTATCTTCTAAATGTGGCATTGAGTTAACATGTGAGAATGAAAATCACTGACATTTGTATACACTAGCACATAAAAATCTAGAAATAAAATGTAAGACTTGCATAAATACTTCTCTTTTTTGAGTGGAAGTAAACTATCAATAAATAAACATTTAATCTCCTCATCTAATAATGTGAAACTCATATTAGTAATCATAGATTTGAATCTCAACACATAATCCTTGTTTTACTCATATTCTCCTTTTTTTTTTTAAGTGATTTGAACATTAGTTATTTTATGCTCAATATTATAGTGAAATTATTTTGTGAAATAATTTGCTAGAACTATAAAAGAAGTGATACAAGCATGCAAAAATGATTAAAAACATGTGAATGTGTGACCATTCAAGCTCATTTGAGGGTGAAAAATTAGCTAGATGTCATATTTGTATAAAGAAAATAAATGATATTGATTTTTTTTAATGTCGAGAAGATTAAAATTTACTTGTTTGTTTTGAATGTTAAATGATGTAAACTAATAAAATGTTAAAAAAAAAGTGTGGTTTATGTTTATATATTTTTAATTTATAAAAAAATGGATAATTTTTTTAGAAATCTAGATTGGTATCTAATTTCTAAAAAATATTTGAAAATTGAGGTAACCTAGATGCCATATCTTTTATATAAATGATTTTTTTCTTCTTTTTTTCATATTGTGAAGTTCAATTTTTTGAACTGATATAGATATTTTCATATAATTTTTATTTTTTTTTGAAGTGATAAAGAACTACGTAAAGAGGCTAGAGAATTAATTATAGCATGAATTTCATTTAAAATCATTAATTCTAAAGGCACATTAATCAATAAACTGTAAAAGGGTTCAACTAGCTACATGTAGGAGAAATAACATTAGAAAACTCTTCTAAAATGAACTATGTAATGGAAGTAAAAACTCATTTATCAATGTGTGTATCATGATCAAAATCTTCTTTTCATGATGCATATTATCCATAGACGGTCCATTGAGGATTTTGTGATCTTTCAAATGGAAATCTACATTTGGATTGAGTTGAGAACTTCTATGCAAAGAGAAAGAATGTCAATGATGATACTTCGACATAAACTCGATATAAAAATATTAAATGGATGAAAAAGGATCAAAATAGATAGGAGATATTGAAATTAAATTTATAAAATTAGAATGTTTTGAATTTTAAAAAAAGTTATAAATAGAACCATAAGACTAGGACCTAGGTATGTATAAGATTAGACAAGTTCACCCATAGGAAAATAACACAACATTTACAAACAACCAATGGTAAAGTAACATAGAAAATAATTTGATAAATAAATATCTTAGATTAATTATGTATGACTACTAATATAGCTTAACTAAATAAAATAAAATAAAATTGCATTAAGCAATGACACATAAAGAAGATAATGTTCAACTGGGGATCAACAATAAGTTGCTTAATTTTTTAAATGATTATACATGAGGTAAAACAAATAGTCACAAATTTTTTAACCCTCTATTTGATATTTTGGTTCCCTTCTACAACTATGAAACTAATCTCTAGAGTACAAATATAAACCTACTCACAAATTTAAACCTATATACATGGATATAGATATAGTTGGTCTATCTAAATTAAAGATTTCCTAGCTTGGATTGTTAACTTACATCTATAAAATGGTTTTTTTTTTTGTTTTTTTTGTAAACACGATTGAAAATATTACTAGTTAGGGCATTCTCCCTAGGTTGAACCCCTATTCCTGAGTAAAAATATGAAGAACCAATAAAAATCAATAGATAAGTATGCAAGAATGATGATGTAAGTAGATGATGCAATGTTGATGCTCTAATTATGCCATGACTTTATTTATATTAATCATACCCAAGTGATTTTTAGATGCTTCAAAATTAATTAGGTATTTTCCTTGAACATAAAACTATAGCACACAAGTTAATATTTTTGTACTTTAGCTAGGACATAGCTGCTAGTTGGATAGAATGGAGAAGAGCCAAATATAAAATTTAATTCTAAAATTTATGAGGTTATTTTTTACATAAGAAAATCAACTGGATCAATTCTACAACTATAAATCTAATATGATCAATGAAATGAGCAATCTTCAAATATCATAACCAATACTTAGGGATATTGACACTTGTAACTAGGTAAGGATCGTATTATTTTTCAAACAGAAGAATAGACCATTTATAAACTATCCATTTTTTTGTAAGGATGAATGGATCAAAGTGAGTCCAATAATTATATTTTATAATTTTTTTATTCAGAAACAAGTAAATATGATGTTAATAATTAATTTAGAACTATTAAATTATATTTTTTATTTTTAGTTATAAAAGTATAGTCATAAAAAATTAATCACATAAGTAGATTAAATTTTTAAAATTGAATACTTGTGTGTAAATATATGTACAATTACAGTCAAATATTTATCTAAAAATTATTATTTTTCAAATAAATTAAACAAGTTAAATAATAATTCTCATATATCTATAGCTAATAAATTAAACTTTTAATATAATATAGTACTAGCACTCGTAAGTGAGCTGGCTTAGATCCCAATGGGAGACACTGGGAGAGAAGGCACTAGGGAAAGTAAGATACTTTGGTTTCAATGAGTGGACCAAACTGTTTGTAATATTTATTTCTATTAATACTGAGAGATGCTAGTGGATAGAGGCAGAGAGGAACACTCAATGCTTTATAAAAATAAAAATAAATGATTTGCATTCAGTTTGTAGAAAAACTGTTTACATTTACTTCAATTTACAAAAGGATTTAGAAATTATAAAAATAATTCAAAAAATTACATCAACGTGACAACTTATTATCTAATCAGAAACATGACAACTTATTAAAAATAGTAAATAATCTAGAAACATCTTATATCTTTTATTATCTAGATTTAACTGTGTTAGAAATGCAGTTGGTAATTTCAAATATTATTTGGTGAGATGAGGGTTATATTTTTATATTGCAGGAGTGAACGTTTTCCATGGGGACTGGATTACAATTCGTTCTAACATTGAATTTCTCTCATATTAAATTCTGAGTGAAGAAAATGTCAGTCGATTGCTTTGCAATAAATCTTGCACCAAGAGAAGAAGTCAAGATCTGCCCGATTTCATATCTTAAAAAATTAATTCTGTATATTTAACTTGTTTGTTCCTTTCAATAATAAAATTAATATTTTATGCATGGCAGTTACTGAACAAAGCTAAGGCCTTCAAACGTCCACGAAGTAGATAAGAAAATGATGGCATCCCGAACACCAAGTCGCTTCAACATCTGGACAAAAATCCATCTGTTTTTCTCGCGGGATTGATGGAGCAGTTAATGTCTGCTTTTCAGTGTACTGCTTTCCAGACAAATTATTAATTATTGGGCAAGAAATGATTGGTGGCTTTTATTAAATGCGTGCATAATTGGCAGCAGGGTGGACCCAACACCACCTCTTTACCCCACTTCATTTTATCTTTAATCCACAATGTGGAAAAACATATCTACTTACTTTCACCTGCCCAGTGCCCACACTGTAATGAAGGGTAGTTGAGCTCTCATCATAGAATGGCCGCTATGTCACCCAACTTCTCTTCTTCCTCTTTTCCTACATCAGGAAATCCAAAAAAACTTTACTATAAAAGAGTACTGAAGGACGACTTATCCTCACCTCACTTCATTCTTCAGCTTTCTGTTCTTGGAAATGTGTGGTTACGCTATAATGATAAGATAGTGCCCAATTTATGTTCCTTCTCTGTGCTTTGCTCTGGTGGCTACTCTAGTCAACGTAAGATCTGTGAATTGAGCAAAAGATGGGGAGAAGACCAGGCTCCTCTAAACTAGAGCATTTGAACAGAGGGGCGTGGACTGCAGAGGAAGACAGGATATTGACTAACTATATCAACACTCATGGAGAGACTGGGTGGAAATCTCTTCCCAAGAGAGCAGGTAAGTTATAGTTAGGCCCTTAGAATTCCGCAATTCTAGCAATCTTATGAAAGTTTTCTATCAGAAAATTTAACCAAGTTTTAATCTTGCATTTGGCCAGGTCTAAATCGTTGTGGGAAGAGTTGCAGATTAAGGTGGATGAACTATCTTCGGCCAGACATTAAACGCGGCAACATTTCTGCTGACGAGGACGAACTCATTATAAGATTGCATCGCCTCCTTGGTAATAGGTGAGTCTGCCCACTGTTTCTCACTTCAGCGAGGAATGACATCGTTTTTGAATAAACCCAACTACTATATAAGTAGGATATATTGAAATCTTGTCTAAGGAATTCGGGAACTTGAATTCAAATTTCTACACAGTGGATAAAACAATTTTGTATAGATTTATCCTGCATTAGTCCTGTGCCCCTTGTGTAAACATGGAGTACGAATGATATGGAGTTCTTGTTGATTTTTTTATGGATCAGTTAGGACTTGAATTTCCCAATGATATAGAATTCTTGTTGAGTTTTTTTTAGCATTATTGTTGAACTTTTATGGATCAACTAGAACCTTCCATTCACTGCTGAAGTGCTCTATTCTTTTTGCTACTGTTCTTTTTGTGACCAGTCCATCTTTGATATAATGCGATTTATTCCCAACAAGTATGGGTAGTATAGTGAAAAGAAATTGATTGTGTTATTTTAATGTATTGCAGATGGGCACTTATAGCTGGGCGGCTTCCTGGAAGAACGGATAATGAAATAAAGAATCACTGGAATACTTATTTGAGCAAGAAGCTTGCAAGGAGTAGCAGTAGAGCCATTGATTCTAAAGCCCAAATTCCACTGAGAAAAGCTGCTAGTTTTTCAGGCATGAAAAGGCAGAGTCAACTTAGTGAAGATGACGGCGCCAAACCTTGTAAAATGAGGTGTGGATCGGATAATAAAGTGAGTAATGCTGTCTTAGCTGGAACGACGTGTATGGATTGTGAGGAGGAGGAGCAAGCATTGGATGAGCGTAAATCATGGAGCCAACTGTTACAAGAATCACTCATGCCCGATCCTGCAGAGGAATCACAAGTAGATGAGAACAAAATATCATCATCATCAAAATTGAACTTTTCATATCCTCTGGATTATTGCTTTTCGTTGTCTTGTAATGATTTTGAGATAGGGGAAGATTTCTTAGTAGAGAATCTACTCCACCCAGGGGATTATGGTGTAGAGGATATATGTCCTCTACAAATCAACCACAATAATCCCTTTGACAATGTTGATAATGCCAAATGCCTGGGAATTACAGAAATATACGACACTTTGCAGGCTGAAGAGACAAGGCATATGAATTTGCCTCCATTACAACAGCTTTTTGAGTGGGAGGACCATCTTGACTTCACTACCCTCACCACAACTTCTCAAGAAGAAAATTTAGAAACTATTGGGGATATCCCTAATCACAAACTTATTTCGTAAATTTCATTATTTTACATTTTGTGAGCTACGTATCAATTAATTAAATTGGGTACATTTATTTTAGCTGTATTGGAAAGGATTAAAGCTAGAAAATTGTCCGCTTCTGTTACATGAAAGCTTTGAAATTTTTGTTTTTAACCTTCTAGAAGCGTACCGAAGAGCCAATTACGCCTCGACTTACTCTAACCGCTAACCATCCGAGGGGGCATGTGGGTCCCACTTCTCTTTCCGTTTGTTTCATATTTTATGTCCCTTGTTTTTACTCACATGGTGACTAACAGATAAGGTTAGATGAGACCGACTGCAACCCCTTTTCACTCATACAATCAATCTCGTGTGGTCATCAGAATTTCGTAGTCTGTGTAAAACATAACTGTGACTGCAAGGCTAATAATAAATGGTTTTTTTTTTGGTACAAAACATATCTATCGTTTTATTTATTAAATTCAACCTTGAAAATGTGAATAATAATTAAATTTATTTATTTATTAAACACTCATGCAAATTCCACCTCACCTATTGATTGAGACTTAATCTCAGTCCACTCATCAATCAAATCCACTTCACTCTTACTCACTTCAAGTCCACTAAGCAATCAATTCAATCCACTAACCATTAGTCTCAGTTAACAGTGTAATCAATCCTCTTAGGTGAATCATGCAATCAATTATTTGAAATTATGTAGTTAGTTAATAATCAATCAATTCCTCTCATCAATCCTCCACCCTTGATCTTTTTAGTCTCTCATCTGATCTTAACCATTGATAGTATCACCAAATATCTATAAATTGAACCATCTTATCATTCATTTTTCGTCTCAGATCATGCAAAGAAACCATACTTGTTTTTCTAGGTCCTTTTATGTGTTTGTGCTTATTACAAATTTGAGAGCAAAGGTTACTACTTATACTGTAGAAAAAAGTATCCCTTTTTCACACTTAATTTGGGAATAATTAATATTAAACTAAGCCTAATGTTGCCTTGATTTAGTGTTGTGATGTGTCGTACACATTCACATTAAGTTTAGGGCCCTTTTAAACTAAATAGACCTATTTTTTCCTTAATTTAGTGTTGTAAAGTGTATTTATTTACATTTTCACACTAAGTTTTGGGTCATCTTGCATTTAGGACCTTAAAATCATCATTAATAGGCCCCTAAGACCCTTTATTATGTATCTCGAGGCTTATTTCAATTGAAATCCTAACAAAGTCAACAAATACACTTAATATTCTAACCCCCCAACATTTCTTCAGTTTGAAAAGCTAGGGTAGGACCCATACACCACCTTGGGCACATGAGTCCCCATAGGTGAGACCCATATGCCACCTTGGGTGTATAAGTCCCATTTGGGGCTTTTTTAGGGTTTTGAGCAGGAAATCAGAGTTTTCAATTCAAATTTTGTGAATGTCAGCATTTGGGATCTAATAAATGATAAATTAGATGGAGTGCATATATAATTAAGGTAACTTCAAGTCATTATTTCACCTAGCAATCAAGAGTCAAGCATCCTAAGATTTCATAAGAGCATTATAGAGTATTCAAGAGCATTTCAAGAGCATTCAAAGGGCAGATTTGTAGAAGATTGTTGTAGCAAACAAGATCCATTATCATGTCAAAGATGTAGTGCATCATGCATGTAGTTTTGAGCTAATGTTGTGATGTATTATTCAAGATCAATCCAAGCATTCAAAGGCATTATCTTTCATCAAGAATCATGATCAAGATCTACATCCATTGAGGCCACTTCATGCATGTTTGTAGATCTACAAGGTTTCCAACAAGGTTTTATTGTTGTTGGAAGCTTGGGAGTCTATCTTCATTGATGTTTCCTGGCAACATGAGCATGAGACCTGTACATACATAGGTTGATTTGACTGGCCTAGTGTTGTCATTGATGTCAACATGATGGGAAGCACATTTGGTGTACAATACTAATTATACCGAAAGTTAATCGATCAAAAGTTTGGTTAAGTGTTCTTTGTTGATTCAGTGTTGTGGTCTAGTGCGTCGATTTTTAGGTATGCACTTCACCGCAAGAAGAGATGTAACTCTACTCTCTTAATCATATCATTATTGCTGATTCACACAGCTATATTCAAGTTCTCAAGAAGTTTTGTGATGTGTACTAGAAGTTATCAATGACAAAGTTCAACTTTGTATGTACTACAATCATCTCTCTATTCAGTATACCAGCATGGGAGATTCCACGTTTTCTTGAGAATGGTGTTTTGATGTTACAGAACTTCTAAAGGTAGTCTCTCTGATGTTGATGTAAAGAGAAAATGAAGTAATATCAAACTTGGAAGGTGTTTATTTTGAGAAGTGTGTGTTTGATTGGAATTTTTGTGATTAGGTCTTATTCTTGGCTGACCTAATGCATGATACGTGTTGAGAAGACTAATTATACTTTGTGGAAGTTAGTTGAATCTATTTTAGATCCATTCTGACTTGAAATTAAGTACTACATGTGTTGCTTGGGCGAAAAGATATTTTTAAATCTTGCATGGTGCCGACAAGAGCTATTTTGGATTATTTTATTTATATCTAATTAGGCTGACCTAATTGATGTATGTGATGTATTTGGGTATATATATGAGATATTTTGGAATTGTGAAAATAAAAGTGGAAGCTTGAGAGATAAGTGGATGTGTGAACATAAATGGCATATTAGATGTGAGTGGTGTTTAGTGGTAGAATTTCATAATCAAAGAAAATTTGTTGAGCAACTGCTAAGCAAGGTAGTACTTAATATTCATAGCTTCAATGGAGTTGGAATATAGCACAAGATAGGTGTACTTTGTATCAGTTTGGAACTGAAATACAACACAAGATAGGTGCACTTTGTATCAATTTATACTTTGGTAGTGAGCCATACCATTTTGTATTATACTTAACTCTAGTTGTGAGCCTTTTGAGGATAGTGTGTCCTAGCAGTGAGCCCCTATAATATACTATATCTAGATATAATATATTATGAGCTAATCCTCACTGTGGTTTTTCCCATTTTGGGTTTTCCACATAAAAATTTGGTGTTGATGTGTCTTATGGTGTATGTTCTTTTCAATGCCTTCAATCTTGTTTGTAGTTAAATATGCTTTAATAATTAGATGGTTTACAGCTGAATGGTTTAATGGAATACTGATTCACCCCCCTCTCAATATCTTGGGTATTCAACAATTGGTATCAGAGCTTGGTTCCTCTTAAAAAGTATAAAAACTTGGGGAAGGTCCTAAAATTTGAATACATGGAAGATAAAAAAATTCTTATTCCTCCAGAAGAAATCTTTGTTGAACATACAAAAGAAAATAAATATTTGAAGGATAGTCTAAAGGAAGCAAATGAGTGCATTAAGAAGCTAAAGGAAAAATATAGTGAAGTTAGCAATCAATTAAAGAAAGCAGATGAGGACATCACCAGACTAAAAGAACAATTGGAAGAAAAAAGAAAAATTGAAGACTATCAGAAAGTTGAAATACAAAGGAAGATGGATGAATGTGCAAAGCTTGAACAAGAAGTGGTAATTCAGAAATCAGATCTGGAAAAGGCTAGAAGACATGAAGATAAATTTGTGATAAGCTCTACAATGTTGGATAAACTGATTGTAGGACAAAAACTCTCTAAGGACAAAAGTGGTTTGAAATTTGAAGAAGGACAAATTTCAAAAGAAAATCAATCCCCTGACATGAAAACTCAAAGAAATGGTAGACATTCAAGAACCAAAGAAGCAATACCAGAAGGATTCTTATTAGACAACCTAATGCTCAAAGGTATTTATCTTTTAATGATGTATGTTATTCTTGCAATAGGTTTGTACATAGGGAAAAATATTATGGAAATAAAATAAAACAGAATGATGAAATGAATCAAAATACTTTATCATTCTCCAGTCAATGTTTTAAGTGCAAGAGAATTGGACATAAAGCTATAAAATGCTGAAGTTAGAAGTCGAACAAGACAATTTATCCATTCAATGGCTATTGTTATCACTACAATTTATTTGGACACAAGGATAACCAATGCAAAGATATATTGAACAAAGGACAATTTGGATGGAAGAATGTTGTTTGTTATAATTGCAACAAACTAGGACACTTTGCCAAATACTGTAGAAGTAGATATATGAAAAGTGACTATCCAGTAAAGAGATATGAACCAATCATTAAGATTGATCTGGCAGAGGTTAAGAAGGAAATGAAAAGGATTTGGAGAAAGGAAGAAGAATCTGAATTACAAGTTTTATCTGTGTTGTCCCCCGATACAGACAATCCCGTTAGAAACTACGCACATGCAATGGCTTAGGGGGAGTAATAACAGAAAAATTATAAAACCCCTTGAAATACTAGGTTTCAAGTCATGACACCAAGATGTGTCTTGGAAAAATAATTTCTAAAGCTATTGAAGA
Source organism: Sequoia sempervirens (assembly GCA_007258455.2). NCBI lineage: Eukaryota > Viridiplantae > Streptophyta > Pinopsida > Cupressales > Cupressaceae > Sequoia > Sequoia sempervirens. The sequence continues at coordinate 47,703 of VDFB02038170.1, read as the reverse complement.
GAGTTGCGGAAGGAAGTATTGTGATGCAAAAGTTTGCTCGAAGTTTGACAGATTTTTCTATGGCAATTATTGCTAACACAATTATTGATATAAGTCAAATCATGGAGTTTAAAAACATATTTGAAAATACAATTTATTCATTTCATGCAAAGGAAATGCAAATTGACGAAGAAGTGGATTCGAGGTGTGCTTTGGAAGCTAAACATCAAAACCCTATTCTTCGCTGGAGAGAATTCAAGAGATGTTTTTCTTACACAATTATATCCCAGAATTCACTTTTAATGCAATGGATGCTTCAAAGGTAGTGAATGTTTCAGACAAACCACATATTAAATTAAAGAGGTATTCTCTGAAAAAATTGTCGAAGGATTTGATGGGTACATTTTCTGGAATTCCCCTTAGAGTTTTTCTTACTAAAGATATTTATGCATACATTTGTACGGTAAAATAGAGGAAACGTTTCCTTTTTGATTAAGTATTTTTTGGAAAATTGAATTGGAAGAAAATTATGATGCATACAAAACCCTAGTGGAAAAGAAACTCGATGTGTGGAAAAAATTTCCACTATTTGAATTCGACAAGAAGTGCATTCAAATTGCATTGAGCAGGATTCATGATGAGTCTATTTGGATTGATGTTACACACTCGATAACCAAAGAAGCTATAAGGGATGTGACTAGTTTTTGGTCCTCTAGCCCACTTCCGAGGCAAAAGTCTATCAATGATCAAGAATTAATAGAAAATACTGGTGCAACTCTTGAAGGAAAAGAACTTGTCTTGAGTACAATTGAAAATCCAACCATCTGGTATGTCGCAATGCTTATATTGGACATAAAATTTGCTTACCTATTAATGAATATACAGTCTCTACTGTTGTTGTGTACATTGCATTTGACATGTTTGAGAATGGTATAGACTATGATCTTTGTGAGCTACTTCGACATCACCTAATGAAGAATTTGAAAGAAATAAAAAAGAACAATAAGAGTACATTTTGGTATGACACTTTAACAGTTTGCTTACTCTTTTACTTTATGAAGGAGGTACTGATTATTGGAGAGGTTGATTGGATAAATACAAAGATGATAGCACACCAGATAAGGAATCTCATGATGAATCTTGGTGGTTTGGATGCTCAAGAAACTGCTCTTGCAACGTTCTTTGGAATGTTTCAGATAAGGATGAATAAGAGAGCAAGAAATTTAGAAAGTGTGGTTGAAAAATACTCTGGAGACATCAATTTTCTTGTCTCTATTGATTTTTGTCACATGGAAGTAGTTGAGCCTAGACTTTTGTGGATTTCTGAGTTAGATTATGAAGTAACTATGGAGGAAGTTGATCATTATGTAAAAGTTCTTCAAGAAAGTCCAAGGACCCCAATGAATAGAGTCAAAAGAAAAGTATATGACTGAAGCCTCCAATAGTACAAAAAGAATAGGAAATAAGAGAAAAAGTGTTGCTATTAAGCAAGAGATCTCAGAACAAGAAGGAATTCAATTTGAGGTAATCCAAGATGAGCATGAAGGTGCAAACATACATGACTTGGATGAAGCATTAAAATATTTACAAGAAGTGATTCCCGACACTAGCTCTGATTCATCTATGTCCACTTTGGAAAATCTTAGGAGTATGATTGATTCATTAAAAGCATACATCTTCAGATTGAAAGAGCAAATAGGAAATGAATCAGAACTAAGAACTACAGAAGAAAATCTAGAAGACATCATAAAGAAATGTGCAGATGCACACCACAAAGTCTTGAAGAAATTGAAGGATGTTTAGGATTGTGAAGAAGAAGATCAGGAGTTAATATCTTTCTTCCTGAATTGGTCTAACTAGACATTAAATGCAAAGAATCAAATAAGTAAGAATCAAATTTGGATGAGAATTCAAGTAGATGTTTATAGCTTGGAAAATGACAAGGACACTCAGAGATGGTCCTACATCATGCAACTGCAGGACAAATTCTTTAGCTTATTGTGTCACCAAAAAATGTATAGTTGGACATTTGTATGCTCACTTGAGTCTCTCTCATGGATTTTGGCTTGATTTCTCCTAGATTTAATGTTGTAATGTGGCCAACACATTCACATTAGGTCTTGGGTCCTTGTGAATCATTAAGAATTTGAGGATGTCTTGTAAAAGTGTTGTGAAGTGTTGTAACCACTTTCACACTTTTCTAGGACCCTTTCATTATAATTTACTTAAATAACCCCTTTTTATAACTTACCGAGTCTTATTTAAAGTGTTGTAAATATTTGTAACAAAATATCATGCTTTTCTAGACTTGTCGTCACTAATTCAACCCTTTCTTATGATTAAATGACCCCTTAATGCACTTTCCAACCCTACTTAAGTGTATTTTTGAGAGTATTCCTATTAAACAACATTAAATGCACTTTAATTCCTGACACCCAATGAAATTTCCCTGGTGGGACCAAGTTGCCACTTGGGGCGACTTAGTCCCACTGGGCACAAAAATCAAAATAATTTCAATTTTCTGGGGGGATTTTATTCTCTTACCCTTGAGGTCAGCCTGTGATGTGTTATTTTCAAGAATTATTGGAAAATCAAGTATAAATAAATGGTTTTTCTCTCATTTTCACCCTCATTCATTATTCAAGCAATTCATTCATTGAATTATTAGACAACATACACAACTTTCTCTACTTTTTCACACGATTCTCTCTCCCCCCTTTGACATCAATGGCAAGGGATAAAATATTTTACATTATTTTCCCCGTTTGACACAAAACCAAAAGACCTACTCTGAATTCTCCCCCTTAGGAGTACACCCAACTAAATTAGAAACTCAATGACAACACACATGACACTACCTACTCCCCTTGAGAGGTAGCCACCAACATCAGTCAAAAAAAGAGATAGATCCATAGATCCACTGGACTGATGAATATATATATGCATATAGTTCAAGAAAGGAGGGGGAATAACCCCCAACTTCTCTTGGAGATACTCAAAAGTATCTTTAGGAAGAGTCTTAGTAAATATATCAACAATATGATCCTTTGTATGAACATACTCAAGCTTCACTTCATTCTCCATAACCTTCTCTCTCAAAAAGTGATATCTGATATATATATGCCTTGTCCTTGAGTGCAACAATGGATTCTTTGAAATGTTAATTGCACTTGTATTATCACAAAAGATAGATATAGGCTCATCATATACAACTTTAATATCCTTCAATGTTTGTCTCATCCATAATACCTATGTATAACATGATGTTGTTGCAGTATACTCAACCTCTATAATAGACAAAGAAATTGAATCTTGTTTCTTACTCAACCATGACACCAGTCTACATCCAAGAAAGAATGTACCACCACTTGTAATTTTCATGTCATCAATACAACCATCCCAATCTACATTTGTATAAGCACTTAATGTGAAATCAGTATCTTAGGATACCACAAGCCATAATCTAGAGTGCCTCTTAAATATTTGAATATCCTCTTCACTACTACAACACGTGTTTCCTTAGGATCTTCTTGAAATCTAGCTACAAGACAAGCTGCATGCATGATATCCAGTCTAGTAGCAGTTAGATATAGTAGTCCACCAATCATAGATCTATACTTGCTCTAATCAGCCTTAGGTGAATCATCATCTTTTCTCAATTTATAACCAGTCACCATAGGAGTACTTACCGGTTTGGAGTCATCCATTCCAAACTTCTTCAACATCTCTTTGACATGCTTAGATTGTGAAATGAAAATCCCTTTATCTATTTGATTGATTTGTAGCCCAAGAAAGAAATTCATCTCTCCAAAAATTAACATCTCAAATTAATTTTGTATTTCCTCTGCAAACTTCTTACACATGGCCTCATTCCCACCAAATATAATATTATACACATATACAACTACTATTAGGATTTTGTCTTCCTTAATTTTGAAGTAAATATTACTATCTGCAGTGCCCTTAGTGAATCCTTGTTGTAACAAATATCTATCCAATCTTGCACACCAAGCTTTGGGAGCTTGCTTCAATCCATGTAATTCCTTCTTCAACTTACATACCATATCTAGTTGATCTAATAACTGAAAACCTTTTGATTGGTCCATGTAAACCTCTTCTTCCAATTCTCCATTCAAAAAAGTAGACTTCACATCCATCTGATAATCCTTAAAATATTTATGTGCTACAAATGCCAAAAAAAATTGATAGCTTCCATCCTAGCCATAGGATCAAAATTCTCCTCAAAGTCTATTCCTTCTACTTTTGAGTAACCCTTACACACAAGTCTTGCCATATTTCTTACTACTTCTCCATTCTCATTCAACTTGTTCTTGAATACCCATTTAGTTCTAATTATGTTCTTGGTTTCCGGTCTAGGGACTAATTCCCAAGTCTAATTTTTCTCTATCTGCATAATTTATTCTTCAAATGCCTTCATCCAATGTACATCTTGACATGATTCACTCACTATTTTAGGTTCAAATTTTTAAAGTAAACACAAATTTACCTCAATTTCAACAACTTTGCTTCTTGTCAATACACCTTTCCTTTAGTCGCCAATGATTTGTTCTTCAGAATTTTTTTTTTTCATATAATTAGGAGTTTTAGGAGTCTTCTTCGGAGCTTCTTCCTCTTCATTCTACACTTCTTTTCCATCAAATTTTTCTTCTTCTTCTCTGTAATTAGGTTCATCTGATACATATCCATCTACTACAATTGAATTTTGCAAGTTTTCATCAACTTTAACATTTGCACTTTCTATTATCTTTCTCAACCTTTTGTTGTAACATTTGTAATCTTTGTTTCTATGAGAATATCTAATGAAGATACCTTCATCATACCTTGCATCAAAATTTCCTAAGTTTTGTAATCTTTGTTTCTATGAGAATATCTAATGAAGATACCTTCATCATACCTTGCATCAAAATTTCCTAAGTTTTCTTCTTCTATTTTGATGTAATATTTGCTTCCAAATACTCTAAAGTACTTCACAGTAGGAATCCTTCCATACCATAGCTCATAAGGAGTCTTTGTGCTATTATCTTTAGCTTGAACTCTATTAAGTATGTAAACAACAATATGAATAGCTTCTCTCGAGTAGACTTCTAGTAGATTTTCCTCTTTCATCATAGTTCTTGCAGCTTCTTGAATAGTTCTATTTTTCCTCTCAACAAGCCCATTTTGGTAAGGAGTTGTAGGGGAAAACAAATGCCTCTTTATTCCATGAACTTCAAAAAACATGTTAAATTCATTGGAGGTGAATTCACCACCTCTTTTAGACCTCAAACATTTTATTTTCAAATCCATTTCATTCTCAACCATAGCTTTAAATTCCTTGAATTTAACTAATGCATCAAATTTCTCTCTAAGAAAAGTAACCCATGTCATTCTAGAATAATCATCAATCAAAAGCATAAAGTACATGTCACCTTGTATAATTCTCACTCTAGTAGGACCACAAAGATCTATATGCACTAATTCCAATAGTCCGGTAGTAGATTGTTCCTTTCCTTTAAAGTTACTCCTTGTTTATTTACCAAATTGACAACTCTCACAAATAGCATTGATAGGCTTTGTGATTCTAGGTAAATATCTCATTGCATGAACTAAACTAATTCTTGCCAAATTATCAAAATTCATGTGGCACATCCTCCGGTGCCATAACCAACTATCATTAATCTGAGACATAAAGCAATGTCCATCAACACCCTTAAGCTAATAGATTTTTCCATCTGTTCTCTTACCAACAACAATCACGTTTTTGAACCCTTTCTAGATCTCACATGTTTCATCCTTAAACACAAGATTATATCCTTTGCTACACATATTTCCAACACTCAAAATATTATGTCTAAAACCCTTAACATAGTAAACATTGGTAGTGTTATGCTTTCCATCAAAATAATTGAACCTATTCCACAAATCTTAGCTCCTAAATCATCTCCAAATTTAGCTAATCCTCCATCGTACTTTTCAAGTTTTTAACAAACTTACTTTTTTCTCCAATCATGTGATTAGAGAAACCACTGTACCCAATAATTTTTATCCTCTTTGACATGAAAAGTGGATACCAAAGTACCTTCAACCTTATCCTTCATTTGTGAAACACTTTCCTTCACACAACTTTCAGGGTTAGCAAAATGAGTTTCTTCTTTTATAGCCAAAAAAAACATTCATTATCATCAAAATCTCCATAATCAAATTCATCATAAGAAATTCCAACACCTTTTCTCACATAGTAAGCTTTCTTAATCATTTTTCCTTTCTTTTCCTTATTCTTATTGTTTATAGCTCTTTTTGGACATCTTGAAGCATAATGACCTATACCACCACAACTAAAAAATTTGAAGGGTAATTTACCTTTGTACTTATTGATGCCCTTTTTCATCTTCCTCACAAAGTTAGCTTCCAAATCATCAAGATCTTATCCATCTGAATCTTCAACCTTCTCTAATTTACCAACCTTAAAAGTAGTCACAAATTTTGTACCTTTCTTCAATTTTCTCATTTCAAATGCGGTTAGTGTACCAATCAACTAATATCTAGAATAATTGTCAAAATCAACAGTTTCCTCAATAGTAGATACCTTTTCACTATAACAATCTAGAAGTTATCTAATAACTTTCTTCACTACTTTAGATTCTTTAACAGTTGCACAAGACCTCTCATAGTACTTACCAACTCATCAACTCACTATATGTAGCCTTTAATTGTTTCCTCCTCAGACATTTGCATCATGTCAAACCGTTCCTTCAAATTCTACAACTTTTCTTGTTTTACCTTTAGATCTCCTTCATAAATGCTTTCTAGCTTATCCCAAACCTCATTAGCAATCTTCAAACTCATAACTTTTACTAATTTAATATTTGAAATACTATTCACAATAATAAGTCTTTCCTTAGCATTGATCTCATGCACCTTGATCTTTGCACTTGCACTTGGACCATTTGTAGGTGGAGTATATGTAGTTTGATAAGCCTTATCAATCTAATATCCCTGAGCTACCAAAAATCCTTCCATATTTGTCTTCCAAAATGCATAATTTGTGCCATCAAATCTAGGACATTCCAAAGCAACCTTGTTCATAAGCTCTTCTCCAAGGAACCTTGCTTTGATACCAATTGTTGAAATGAACAAGAAAAAAGAGAGGGGGGTGAATCAGTTGTAGCAAATTAAACCTTTAAAACCCTCAACAATAATCAAATCCACAAGCATTCATTAAACCCTTATTCTATTAGTATGATTAAACATGAAATGCGGATAACATAAATTGAAATAACAACACCATACACAAGAGAACACTAGATTTATGTGGAAAAACCCAATGAGGGAAAAACCATAGTGAAGATTATCTCATAATATAAGTAATAGCAAGATTGATACAAAGGGCTCACTGCCAGAATAGGACACACTATCCGAAAAAGGCTCATACCTAGGGCTCACTGTCACAGAAAGAAATACAAGAAGATAGAAGAATAATGTTACACAAAGAAAACATCACAATGTAACAAGGAATCCACCACAATTTCTCGCACACTTTCATAGTCTCACATGAATGATTTTGGATGCCTTCAGCTCACTGCCTTTAAGAACCCTAACATTGAATTTCACACTACTCTTCTCAAATTCTCATCACACATATCACTTGCATCAATCTCACATATATCTTGCTTCTTAATTCTTTCATACCTAAAATCACAACAACACCATACTTATTTATATCAGCCTCAACCTCAAAAACCTTCTCCAAAGTTGACAACTCGCCGTTATACATACAAATTCAAAATAGGTCAGCACCTAAACATTCCCACGATGGATAGGAACAAAAGGTGGGTATGCGCAGGATCATGATGGGCCAAAAAGTGGCAATATGATGGGTATAGAAACTGATGACTTTTTTTTAACCCAAAGTTGATGAAACGAAAAGGGTTTTTAAAGGAGATTCTAAGCTTTCCACCAATATAAATTATGCTTTACTTTGAATTTAATAAATAATTATTGTTCATTTTCTATTTGAATTACGACTAAAGTCCTGATTGATAGGTTAATTGAAAAAAATCTATAGCTTTCAAACAGTATCACATTTTTTGAATCCAAAATATGTGTCACATTTATGCTTCGTATACTATAGGATTAAAAAAGAAAAATTTAATTTTATGAATTTTTGACCAAGTTAAGGTGGTCAGACATACGAGTTTTATATTTTTTAAAAGTTGTAAAAAAATTCATAATTAATTATTTACTTCGAAAAAAATTACAAAAAAATATGCATCACATGTACATGAGTCCTCTACTTATATCTAAAATATTATCATTTTATTGTGGTTAGGGTGGTCAGACAGACACCTATTTCTTATTTTTTCCCTGAAATTTAAGTACTACTGCATTGAAATTTCAAATTTTCACCAAATAGATTTTATTTTTTAAAACAAACCTAGTAGTTTAGAAAATACATTCAATTTTCTAGATTCTATTCTTACATATTTTTGAAATAATATAGATAACTTATTCAAATTTTTATGTCAAGTTGTCTAACTTTTATTTTTTTGATTTTTTTGCCACTTAAGGGCCTGTTTTTTCCATGATGATCCTGCACATACCCAGGTGGCCTAAAAAAATCCTTAACTAGGACCCAAATAGATCCAAACATGCTTCAACATGTTTTCATAAGTTTGCATGTAGTGTTAAACACAAGGTTGGCCAATACCTATGAAAAACCATAAACATTAAGTACACACTTCCTCAAATCAATCCAAAACTTCTAGAAATTATAATTCACTTGAAAATGATCTAGAATAATCCATGAACTACTTAAGATTCATCAACCACTTCATTGAATCTCACATCATACAAATAATTCATTTTAGAACAACTAGTAACCCTTATTTGCATACTAATAAATGAAACTCTTTCTGTACTACACCAAATCAAGTAAAAACTTGAATATAGAAAGATACAAGCATTATAAGAAACATCCCATATCTACACAACTTGAAGCAGAACAATAGAGAAACACAAGGAAAATACATTTCTCCCAGACCAAAAAAACATCACTAAACAACTTTCTCACACACTAGTGAAAATATCTCGCATTATACAACAATCTAGAAACCCAAATTCTAAATATAGTAAACTTTGACATCCTTAAATAACCTGTAAGATCCACAAAGGCATAGCATCAATATAGAAGAAACGTGGAGCACAATATTGGATCACACTACACAATAGTGGTTTACAATTTTTGGCCAAACTGGACACTGGAATAATTTTTTTTAACTAAATCTTCACTTTCGGGCACCTATAGCGGCTAATCCGTGAGGAATTTGAAGATGATGCAAACTAGAGTTTCACGAATTTTTTCTATAGATTTTAAATATATTTTTTTCAAAATTTTGGAATCAGATTGCACTTCTTTTTCCATCTCCCTTGAAAACTAGTTTTTTTCATAAAACAACATTTTTAAGTGACACCTCTGTATAACATAACTTTTTTTCCATGAAGGATAAAATTATAATTTTTGAATTTAGATTCGTAACTCCGATATATAGTGCTTCCACTTGGTTAGATAGTTTTTTATTGAATATTGTTTCTTTAATCAAGTTTCAAAAGTCAACCCAATTATAATTCAGACATAGCACCGTATAACGTAACTTTTTTGTATGTATCAAAATTCAATTTTTTTTTCGTTGGATCAAGGACTTCAATATCTAGTGCACTCATATATTTTAAAAAAAAATTGATAATCTGCTATTTTCCACATGTGCAAAACAAAGAGCTTGATTTTGGTGAAAAACCTACATTCACTAAAAAATAAATATAATAATAAATTTAAATTTATTTAAAATTATACTTTTGGGAATCTTATAATAAGGACTACATACTTACAAAAAATAAATTTTAAATGAATTAATTTGATCCCCAAAAGGTAAATCAAAAGTGGTTTTTATCAACATTTTGATAGGTGTAAAGGAGACTGTCATAAGTATGGTTTAAAACTAGCGAGGTTCTATCAAAGGGGGTTTGATTTAAGGTAGTTTGATAAAACCCTCTTCAATTGGAATGCTTTAAATGGAACTTTTTAAGGCTTAAATCATTATATTTTCTAAAAATATGTGATTTCAGCAAAAATTAGATCCTCCCAGAAATTGTAAACCAACTTTGTGGGATCACCTATTTCTGTTTATCAAATTTTCTCAAAAGAACTTGGAAACCAAGTACCAAAGACATCATCTTAGCTCATTAATTCATTCCAAATCATCTTCAGACTCTACAACAAAAGATAGCTCCATTTACTCACAACACTTCCTCAAGATATCAACTATACATGCACAACCTATTTTCCTCTTTTTCACAATTTTCTCAATGTCCTTGACATCTTCATCCCATAGTTGACATCAATGACAACTTCAATCAGTAGAATTCCTATTGAAATCAATGAAAACACCTTCATACTTGTAACAAGAAGGATATTTAAAAAATTTATCAAGTTCCTCATCCCATTGGAGTTTGATCCTAAGCAAGGGATTGATCACAACTGGAGAGATTGGTACTTACATGCAAATTATACAATATTTAAGGTTTACGGTACTCATATACAACCCCACTATTTACCAAATTTTGTATCATATAGATTGGTATTCATGGAAATAATGTGGCAACTAAATGAATTAGATAAATTTCATTTTAGGTACACATCTTTGTTGGGATGCATTTTGTAGAATTCACTATTACTACAAAAGAAGGATTAGAGGTTTTTCCCTATATGCTAAAAATTTATAGAATGAAGGTGGACATTGCAAGGAATTGTGATCCTGAGGGTTATATAAACAAAATGAGGCTGAGAGTAGGAAGGTCACAATATTATCACAAATTGCATTCCTTTGATGATGGAATTAGGAACCTTTTGACAAATGATCTATTAAAGGAGAGAAAAAAACAATGGATATTCATTGGATAGACAAAGGAAATAAAATTAGCAAATCCCTCCTATAAGGGTTCCTTTTATGATGTATCAGATTCTTTTGAAATGATACCAGTTAAAATGTGTAATAGTTTTGATAATTTTTCATTCTTTAATAAGCACCCTTTAGAAGAAAGGTTGAGTGATAAAGAGGTTGAGCAGCCAATTCAATAAGAGGCTTTACATGCCCAATCATCAATGTTCCATGTAGTTACCCCCAGGTGCCAACTAGCATTCAAAAATTGGTTTATTATTCAATAAATCATGAGGAAATTATAAAGAGTAGATAAGAAGAATAAGATGTTATTGAGAACATGTTTGGTGATGAGGAAGTGGATCAAAACTTTTCCCCTCCCCACATTGATCAGAGTGGTGTGCAAGAGCTTTTTGGTAGACTTGTATTAGATCTTAATGATCTAAGCATTACTGATTAGAAAGGAGGAGTTCCATACAAAGTTGAATAAGGAAAAGGATGGAGTGCATCCCTCACAATATGAGGAGATAACTAAGAAATTCATTTAATAAATGAACTTTAATGCTAGCCAAATTACTCCTGAAGAAGAGAGAAGAATTTTAAGAGAGAGTGGATTGATCCTATTGCCTAATTGGGACATTTATTCAATAATTTCTTTGAATACAATAAGAAATCAAGATGGGGAAGAATTCACATCAAGTGATCATACATAACAAGTCTACTTTGGATCAAGTTTTAGTCCAAGATTGGAAACCTTAGAAATATGGGCAATGGCCCTAATCCCCGAGAAGCCTAGAGTAACAAATTCAATTCAAGAATTATCTAGAGATTTTATTGTGAAAATGTTATCAGATACCTCAACTCCTTAGGCAACATCTTTGGTTATACATACTGCAATTTTTAGTAAAGTAGTTGTGAACAAACAAAAGGAAAAATATTACAAGATGTATCAATGGGAATTTTCAGGTAAGGTTAGTAGATTAGATCAATAAACAAAAACCCAAAGAAGTTATCAAGTAAAATGAAAGCAAATTAAATAAACGAGAATGATTATACCTGTTACTCATTGAAGTTTCCATGATTCAGCTCCATAGCACCTTCTAGCTTGTAGCAATTGTGATTGTGGCCCTCAGATTTATGTATGTGAGCAAATGACTATGCCAATGTCCTATGCAAGTTTTGAAGGATTTAAATGACAAAAGACTATGTCTATGACAAATAATCCAATTTAATAAACTACGTGCAAAGTAAATTCTAAGCATGAATGTCAAAATAACGAAGTCCTATGTGTGTCAGTTTGAAATGTGAGAAAAATTGACATTTTATAGAAAACGCAATTTTGGATGGACGGACGAGATTGAAAGCTGACAAAGCCTAAAATCAGTGGATGAGATTTCATGTGACAATCCCTAATTAGGGTTAGGGAAAAATCATTAAATGAGTGGTCAAGATGTGATTTGATAAAATCAAATCGGCGGTCGAGAATAAATGTGACAATTAGTCAAAAAGATAAAGATTTTCGAAAATCAAGAAGATAAAGATTGCTTGATTTATGAGATTTGAAAAATCAAGAAGATAAAGATTGCTTGATTTATGAGATTTGAAAAATCAAGAAGATAAGAGTTGGATTGAAAAGCAAACTTGGAAAATCAAGAATTTTCCCAATTACTTGATTTTTGAAAGATTGTACCTTTTTGAATTAAATTAATTCAAAATAAGGATTTTGTGTGACAATAAATAATTTTTTTTAGATTATTTACCAAAGAACTGACAGTTAAGAATGTGATATCATTTTAAATAATTTCATTTATTTAAAATGAGGGAAATGTTAAATTTAGCAATTAAATAATTTAGAGGATTATGACCGATAATTAAATAAATCAATAAATTCATTTAATTATGATAATTAGTGACATATTAAATAAATAAATAAAATTCATTTATTTAATAATCAGAAAGACATAAATGAATAAAGGTAATTAAATAAATTAATTTAATTGCGGGAAGATTCAAACAATTAAATACGTATAATTGAATAAATAAATGTAATTTATTTATTTAATAATCATGAGGAATAAAAGGACATGAATTAATTAAATAATTATGAATTATCTAATTAATAGTCGAATGTGGACCAAGGACATAATTAAATGTCATAATTATGCTAGGACGAAAGTTGTAAAATAGAGCTTGCAGGCCTAAGTCATTTTTAAGTGTCTACATTTTTCCCCTCTTTGTCATAATGTAGCATGTCACATTGTGACAAAGAAAATAAGTCGGAAACATGCCCCAACGAAGGTACAGAGTATCGACCCCCCTCAGGAAATTTTTTGAATTTTGGCCAAGTGATAGAAAAATTTGGAAAGTGTCCCGATAAGTCAATTTAATAATCAAAAAGACAATGGCGCAGTCGGTTTCGAATTCTAGCATGTTTAGAGTAGCCAAAAGGGTGGTCAAAAGGGCCTCCGGTAATAAAAGAGTTGACAAATGTCATTTTGACTTTATAAATAGGTTGACAAAGGGGTAAAAGTCAATTCTTTTTCACTATTCACCTTAGCAAATTTGAGAGCGACAAGCGAAGAGGACTTCTGCGAGGATGGTGATTCCAGTGACCGAGTATCACGGTGAGATCGTGTGGACCTTCAGGAGACCAGAGGGCTTAGAGCCAATGGTATGTACCTCTAACCCACCTTTTTATTTTATCATTTTTCGCACAAAATATAGAGTTTTAGGGCCAACAACGAATGCACTGCAACACATATGCTTACGTGTAAGTCGCATTTGAATTCACATTCGACGCATTTGATGCATCGCGATGCAAGTGTAAGGGGTAATTAGGTCAGGCCAAGGATGTGTGATGCATTTGCTAAAAAGTGTGATGCATTCACAATATTGTGCCGCATTCGAGAGCTATCACGCTACATATGTCATTTTGTGACTCATTCGTTAGTGTGAGTGATGCATTCAAATGAAGTGATGCATGCACAATAGGGCGTGACACAAATGCTCTAATGTGACACAATTGAGGGATGTATTGACACAATCACTGTGTCATGACCCAAGTGAAGTACGGAATGATGCAAACGCTTTTTCGCAACGCAAATGAAGTCAACATGACGCATTTGACTTTGACTTTGACTAATGCTGATTTTGATGGTTTTGAAATTTTTAATGCTCTTGAGTGACACAAATGATACTGATGATTTTCTATAAGGTACTGACGCATTGTTTAATCATGTGCAGAGACAGCTAGCACCTATCTATACGCGAGAGAGCAGGCCATCGACCTTCTAGTTTCGAGATCAACTGAGTCTACGAGAGCGACGATGGTTGATGCAGCTAGGTTTGTATTATGTTGCCTATATCCCCATTATTCGGGAAAATAGGGGACTATTGATTGCATTGTGTGAGAGATGGCACTCTGAGACATGCTCATTCCATTTGCTGACAGGAGAGGCTACCGTGACATTGGAGGATCTGTCTATCGTATTCTTTGTTTTTTGATTCAAGGAGAGAGGATCGTCTATGACCCTCAACATGGCTATAAAACCTTTACGACTTACTATCATGATCAGGGTGCAGGACTCGACATCGAGAGATATGAGATTTGCTGGGAGTTTATGGCGAAGCATTATGTCCGGTTTGATGCACTGCTAGTGACATTGATTGGTGGGATACTGATTCCTAACCACCACAGACATGGGTTTCCCATTGGTTGGGGTGATATGCTAGTGGGCATGAGGTGAGACAAGACAGTTTATGCCTGGGGGCCCTATTTGTTAGGCATGCTTTAGCATCAGCTTCACGAGGTGGCCTATAGGAGGGCACGGAGCATTGGGTGTGGCACGACACTACTGATGATATGGGATTGGGAGAATGTGGCAATATTTCGACCTCCTATCCAAAGACTACAACTAGCTGAGGGTATGCCATATGCGTATTACTATGCCGGTGCTCTACAGCAGACGAGGGTTGGAGAGACAGGTTGGTGGCGCCATTGTATTGATACCATGATTACATTCATTTGGAGGCCCTATAGAGATTGGAATGACGAGGATGACCACCTTAGTTTTTGCAGATAGTATCGTTATCTGATTGGGAGGACAGTGCAAAGTCAGCTCATCATAGAGATGTCTCTACCACAACGTATCCTGAGACAGTTTGATGAGCATCAGGGTGTATCGGTAGGCACAGCTGAGTATGCCAGATCCTCGAGGGAGGGAGCCTGGGGTCTGCCTATTCCTATATCATTTTCTGAGCAGTAGATTGATGGTCTAGTGGCGCAACAGTGGGGATGGAGGGGTGGGATCATAAATTTAGGGACGACTACGGATTATGAATTGTGGTGGCAGGTGCGTCGACCAGTGTCGTTGACAGATCCAGATGGTCCAGCGCTGATTGACAGGAGATCGGTGATACCTCGTGTGTCATGAGCTAGACGAGGGGGAAGAGATGGCAACAAAGGCAGAGACAGTGATGGCGACAGAGGTAGAGGCAGAGGTAGAGATGGAGATAGGGACGGAGGTAGGGGTGGAGATGACAGGGATGATGGAGGGGATGGCTGAAGGCAGAGGAGAGATGGCAGGAGGCAGGGCAGGAGGGTGAGACAGTGTGCAAAGAGGGGCATTGGATGATGTAGATAATGAAAAATTTCCTAAGCCTGCGAGTGTCATTTTTCTTCATCCTTGTCCTTTGATAATTGAATAATTTTATTTATTCAATTATGTTTGATCATATTCCTCTATTAATTAAATATTTTTTAATAATTATTTAATTAATTCACTTTCTAATCTTTATTCTATTCTGATCGATTAAATAAACTAATTTATGTCACTAATTTCTCCTCTTCTTCAATAGTTAAATAAATTATTATTTATTTAATTATTTTGTCACCTTTCATCTATAGTTAAATAATTACCATTTAATTATTTATCTATTCATGGTTCTTTAATTCTTCTATAGTTAAATAATTATTAAAATTATTTAACTATCCCATGCCACCTCCCCTATTAAATAATTAATCTAAATTAATTATTTAAGGTCTAATTTTCATCTCTCCATTTAATTAAATTGATAAATTTAATTAAATGCTCCTCTCTTCATTTTCTCCAAATAAATTATTTGAATAAATTATTTATTTTCCACTTGTCCATTTCCTTCACTCTCTCCATTTTTGAATAAATTATTTAAAATAAATTATTTATGCACCACCTAGTCAAAGATGTTATGTCATAATCCCTTGTCATAACATTCATTTATGTCATAGACTGTATGTCTTGCATGTTTGTCATAGCTATCAAGCATCATAACCGTCGGCATCATAGCTTTTCCATGCATGGCATATTTTTGGTGCATCAATTCTGGACCATTGATCTTGGTATCTTTTTTGAGACTTAATCTCAACCATCCATTTCGTAACCTCTGTCTCATGCATTCCCATCCATTGATCTTGAAATATTTCTAGAAGATTAATCTCAGTCGTTCATTCGAAGGGTTGTCTATAAAAGCAACCTTCCTTCTCCATTTACACCTTAACAGCTAATTGTCTCCAACTTTCTTGCTACCATTTCCAGGTTTTGCACAAGTATTTCAACAAATCTGAGGGCAAAGTTGCATAACAAGAAGGAGAGCAAGAGAAGGAATCAACTACAATATGGGGAGTGTTTTATTTCATTGTTTTCATTTTGCTCCTTTCATATGATTGTATTCTCTTGTTGATGAGGTTAATAGTTTAGAAGTGTTGGTTGTCACTTTATCTATGTTATTTTATTTCTAACCCCATCTCACATTGGTGAAACCGACATGAATCTTACAATTTTGCAGAGAAATTGGTTTGTTTTCTTGTTTGTTTTTGTTGTTTTGCAGGTTACAGCCAAGAATTCATACGAAATCCCGTCATCTTCTTTTGAGCATAGAAAAATGGGCATATGGAATCTTTAAAAATGATCATTTTGGTTTTGTATGCCTCATTCTTAGCTTTCCAGAACTTCAAACGGTTTAAAATTTTATTAATATTTGAGAAAATTATGGCCATTTTAGTATTCGCTGTTTTTTTTTTAAATTCTATTAAAACCCATGTTTTCTTTTTCCTATAACATTGTTTTTGTGAAGAATCTTAGAAAAAAAACTTTCTGGGTTTTGAAGGTTTGATTTTCAGCTTTCCATGGATTCAAACGATTTAAAATTTTGTTAAGTTTTGAGAAAGTTATTGTTGTTTTAATAATTTTCTGTTGTCATTAAACTTTTCTTTTGAGTTACTAATATCTTGTTTTCAGCATGTGGCATAGCTTGGAGGGAGTCTAAAAATTGTTTCTATAGAAACAAAAATCGAGTTTTTTCATTTCTTTAGGCATAATCAATTTTGTTTGCTTTCAACAACAACAAATTGCATTTACACTCATGAGGATAAAATGAACCACAATTTGCATGTCACTCATTTGGTCTTAAAATGAGCAACACATTGCATATTTCATTCATGGGGCTTAAAATGAACAAAAAATCTGCATGAATCACTCATTGGGCCTAAAATTTACAATTACAACTTGCATTTTCATGTCATTGGGTTAAAACGAACACAAGCATGCATTGAAACTCATATGGTTAAAATGAACTTGCATTCTCATGACATGAGTTTAAAATGAACTTTTTTTTTCATATTTCAAGTTAAACTTTTTAAAAGAACAAAGTATCTTGTGTGTTTTCCTCACATTATCATTTGGTAATTAAAATTTACAAGTGTCTTCAAATTTTGTCACCTTGATGAAATAATCGAAGTATCCTCTCCCCTTGCGCATTCATGTGATCTTAGGTGTAAGAGAAACGGTTATTGCCTCTAGAATTTGGGCCTACCTTGGTGGGAAAAAGTACTCACCCCAAGGTGACTCAGACCGGAAACGGAGCTTTTTGGCCAAGCTACCCCCGACCGGTATATAAATTTGAATCCTAAGGGAAAGCCTAGGATTACGAGTACGGATGTGTCATACAGATGAAGTAGTACTCCCCAAAACCCTATTGAGCTTAACCTCTTCAGACTGAAGTGCCTCCTAAACGGAGCTTAATCTTTCACCCCATGTATGGCCACTTGAACGAGGGTCCCAAATAAAACACCTTTGTGTAGTAGCCAAAAACCTTCTATTTGCTAGCGCAACACCGGTCGATGTGAAGGCATCCACATCTTCACACTCTGTAGTAGAGGTGATCAATCTTCCATGGGAGTTTCATGGGGGTTGGAAGCTTGGTTGGCTTGAGAAGAGAGTGCACTGTAAGGGGGAGCATGTACAGCCAAGCTTCTGGATTCACACGCTACTGATATGCGGTTGGGGAAACCCACGTGGAATCTAGCGAATATTGTCCTGGCCTAACCATAGGATTGTGCTTGTCTTATTTGTGTTTGTCCACATTCAAACATCGTGTTTGTCAAGTGTTTTCTAGATTTTCAAACAATATAAACAATATTCACAAATCTGGACATAAACAATTGATCTCAAACAACTCAGACTTTTCAACAAAACATCAAAAAACAGTCTCAACCTGTTGTCAAACATTTTTTTTCTAAGAGTTCTCTGTCAGAAATCAGCTTTGAAATTGCTCAAAATCCTCATTATTCAACCATTAGTTTATATTCTTGACCATAGGCTTAATCTTTCAAATTTTAGTTGCATACATTAGGCTTCATAATCATAATTTTCAACATTAGCTTGACCATAGCTTTTCATTTTTGCATACTTTGGGTTAGGCCAACCTTATCACAATTTGCAAAATCATTGCTTTCGAAACTAGGTTATCTTGGACTTCGTCATTCATTTCTATTTTCAGTCATTGTCCTTTTTGTGAGGATTTCCAACTCAACAGTCTAGTTAGGAAAACTCACTAGTCATCTTGACCTTATCACTTTATCATTTTCAACAAGTCCTTTGGTAACCAAAATTGAAAACAAAGATTAAGCTTAGAGTGCTTAGGTACCCCTTTCTCCAAATTGCATTCATTTTAGTTCATACCTTGCATACTTTATTCCCAAAAAATCCAAAAATATTGTTCATCCTAATTGTCATTTTGAACCTAGACCTTGCATTAGCTCCCTCATTAGTCCTCATTTTGCACCTTGACCTTGCAATTTTCCTAGTCCGTGCATTGTCATTTTCCTAATCAACATTGTCATCCAAGTCAACATCGTCATCCTAGTCACCTTGGATTTTTTCATACTTGCATTATCATCTCTTTGCATTGTCATCCTTTATCACACAAAAAGACAAAAACATAGACTAGTGTCATACTTGCATTGCCATCATCTTTATTTGAGCAATTTCCTTGATGGTGGAAACAAGACTTCAAAGAAAGAAAAGACAAATGGAAGACTTTGGACAAGACTTTGAAAACAACACCAACACCAACACCAATCCCAATGACTGGATTTATGACGACCCATTTGGAAATTTGAACGTGCAATCATTCATGAGCATGTTAACTTCCTTTCAAAATCCACTTTTTGAATAATTCATACAAAGAGACCAAAATGGACAAGTACTAGTTGAGGATTTAGACGTTGCCGCTCAAAACCCTAACATAGCTTCATTTGTAGAAGAATTGGTCTTGAACGATCCCACCAGATACCTTGCTATGCTTTTGGACCAAGGGGAAAAACTACCAAAATGCTTCGACATTAATACCATAAGACCTTCTTCTCCGGACAACGTGACACGAACCTTGACATCTCATCAAAACATGAACAATGCCCCCAATGGCAATAACATTGTGGTCACACACAAGTTTCTACTAACACCATTAATGTGACATCTAGTGGCACCACAAGTCAAAACACCTCCACCTCAACTAATACAACATCTATTGGAGGAACATCTAGTATGTCCATGCCTACAACGTCCACATCATCATCACAAACAATAGGAATAACTGTTGGGTTTGCATCAATGGGAGAAAATCCCACAAACCCTATGTTGGGATCTTCATCTATGACAATGGGGGCATCTTCATCACAACCTTATGGTGGAATCTCATTTAATTCCTTTGGAGGAAACCCACAACTAGTCTTCATTCAAGGCCTTGAACACAAGATAAATACATCATCAAATTTAAACATCCCACATGGACAAGGACAAAATATGAACATCCCACATGGACAAGGACTAAATATGAACATCCCACATGGATAAGGACAAAATATGAACATCCCACATGGGCAAGGAAAAAATATGAATATCTCACATGGACAAGGACAAAATATCCACATACCATATGGACACTTCCAAGGAACAAACACCAACATGCTACATGGACAATTCTTTCAACAAGGACAAGGAACTCAAATGACGCAACAAATGTGTAACTTTGGCAATCAAATGAGTCAGGGATTTTAGATATCTCAAATACAAACAAACATGGCTAGGTCACATATTCCCACATACTCGTCCTAGATTCATACTCAACAACAAATTTCCACTCACAACTGGCAATATCAACAAACACCTAATCAGAACATACCGTACTTTCAGGCAACCAATGATCCCATTGTACACACCTTGCTAGCAAGAATGCATGACCTTCAAAAATAGATGGAAAATATGAAAACCTCTGACAAGAAGACGTAAATGCCATATGACTTATGTCCATATCCTTTTGATACAACTTTGTACATGCCACCATTTCCACATGGTTATGTAGCTCCAAACTTCAACAAATACAAGGGTAAAAAAAATCCACTTGACCACATCAGAGAGTTTGTAACAAGTTGTGTGGATATTGTTCATGAGCACACATATCTAATGTGACTATTTCCTAAAAGTCTCATAGGACCAGCCTTAGAATGGTTCTATACACTGCAACCTGGAATACAGTCATGGAAAGAACTTGTTGAAAAATTCGTGAAAAATTACACATACAACATTGACATAGACACCTCCATCACCAACTTATGCCAACTCACACAAGAAGATTCGGGTGAAACCTTTTTACCATTCTTTCAAAAATGGAGGGGCCTAGTGAGTCACTGTCATATAGATATTCCTGAAAAAGAGAAAGTGGATATGTTTGTACAAACACTCCTAGGCCCAAGCTCCTTTTCAACTGAAGCCTGATGGCCCACATAGTGTGCACATTAGGGATCCTACCATAGCCTTTTTCATTCGTCACATCTATCATCCTTCATATCTACCACTCGTACTCCTCATCCCAATTAGGTCCTTTCATCCAGCACGGCCATCCACACAAGATCAGGGCATCGTCAAGGCAGTCCATGGATCTAGCATTTATCAATTTTATACCTAGCTTCAGAGAGCGAGGGAAAAAGTCCTGAAAAAATACAAAAAATCATCACCTTGATGAAAACCTAGCAAACAGGTGTCTTGGTGACACCAAAAAAAAAAATGATGACAAAAATAACGAGAAATAATTCATCCAATAGTGAAAACTTGGTAAACAGGCGCTTTGGATAAGTACCATGGTGAAAACTTAGCAAACAAGTGCCATGTGTAGTTAGTCATTGGTGTGCCATCTACTGTCACTCTATGTACCTTTGTCCCTAATAAACATACTATTTTCCAACATTCATCATAACACTTCACCCCGACATCATGGCATTTCCATTCATGGCTAACAATGGTTGAAATCAAGTCTTGCATACTGTCCATTGTCCATGCTAGTCATTCCTTTTCTTTACATTCCATTTTGTTTGGCTCATTCTCAACTTGACTAGGGGAAAATTTTTATCATGAGACTGTAGTGGGTACCGCACGTGATCCTAAAAAATCATAAAATGTCTTGAAAAAAGACCTAAAAATCATAAAATGTCTTGAAAAAAGACCTAAAAATTAAAAAATTGTCCTGAAAAAAGACCTAAAAATTAAAAAAATGTCCTAAAAAAGACCTAAAAATAAAAAAAATGTCTAAAAAGACCTAAAAATTGAAAAATTTCTTGAAAAAAGACCTAAAAATCAAAAAATGTCCTAAAAAAATACCTAAAAATAAAAAAACGTCCTAAAAAAACACAAAAAAATCCCAAAAAACAGAGTCATGTCAGTCAACACAGTCACATCAATTCAAGTCTTGATTAGTCTTTGTCATTATCGAACTACGTTGTCTCTGTGCATTTGCTACGTAGGCAAGGCTCATCTTCGAGCCTCCAAGACATTAGGTCAGTCCTATTAGGTTCATCAAAATAAATCATGACTCAATCTTTGGTCAACAAGACAGTCATTGGTTGTGTCGAACTACGAGGTCTTTGAGTGTATGATGTAGACAAGGCCATCTGTCGATGAGCCCCCAAGGCCACATTAGGTCAGTCTATTAGGGTTCATTGCACAATGTTCTCACACACATGAAATAGTCTTTAAATTTATCATGGTCTTTGTCCAAATTCAAATGAATAATCTACCCAGGTGAACTTCTACAATCTATCAATTGAGCACGACAATCATCTTGGCATATCAAAATTAGTCAAACTCAGTCAAACTTAGTCAAACTAGTCAAATCTTGCTTACTCTACAGATGTGTCTTCTGAAGGGTAGCCCGTCATTTAATCATGCCCTAGGATGTGTCCTTCTTAGGCATCATCATAGTCATCTAGCATTTTGAAAATTCTCATGACATTTGAGATACATTCCTCTTGATATCGGCATCATTCAGGATGTGTCCTTCCTGAATTCGACAATCTTGACATCGACATCATTCAGAATGTGTCCTTTCTGAATCTGACATCTCAACATCATTTAGGATGTGTCCTTCCTAAACTTGACACCAATCTGGAATCTTCATATTGTCAACCCTGGCATTTTGACACCAAGACATCCGACATTCCACCACACTTGACAAACTTGAAATTTTGACATTCAGACACTTGGCAAGCACTTGGCATTTAATTTTATGATGTTTTTTTATTTATTTTGGCAATCATGATGCTAGTTCCTCGAGGATGTCCTGACAACAGGATTTAGAGGAGCAATGACATTTCATGATTTGTCTTGCCTGTCTTTACTATTTGTGGTTGATTATGACAAAAAGATTGGGGCAATCACTCTCTTATTATGAGTCATGATCATCCTTGTCTGCGATTGTTTGTCTCACATGATGGTACAACCTTGCACACCTTGGTCTATGTCATATCATGGTGTATGTTGGCCATTACAATAATCTACCCAATGATGATAAATATAAAAATGTAAGCATGAAAGTTGGTTCCCTTATAGTTTGTCGTCTAGCTTTCCCTCTTCATCCTCCTTTCTCTTCCATCCTAATATTCATCCCCCTCCAAGCTAACATTTCTTCTATCCTTCATCCTCTAGTCTTATCATCCATTTCGAGAGCACATTCGTGTTCTTTGAACTCATCTGTCCTCTTGAGGGGGCATACACAACCCTCCTCGTCATTCTTCTTTCACTGGGGCATATTTCAGAATTAAATTTCTTTGACACAATGTGATGAACTGCATTATGTTAAAGAGGGGCAAAATGTAGACAATGAAAATTTTCCTAAGCCTGCGAGTGTCATTTTTCTTCATCCTCGTCCTTTGATAATTGAATAATTTTAGTTATTCAATTATGTTTGATCATATTCCTCTTTTAATTAAATAATTTTTAATAATTATTTAATTAATTCACTTATCTTTATTATATCCTGATCGATTAAATAAACTAATTGCATCACTAATTTCTCCATCTTCTTCAATAGTTAAATAAATTATTATTTATTTAATTATTTTGCCACCTTTCATCTATAGTTAAATAATTACCATTAATTATTTATCTATTCATGGTCCTTTAATTCTTCTATAGTTAAATAATTATTAAAATTATTTAACTATCCCATGCCACCTCCCTTATTAAATAATTAATCTAAATTAATTATTTAAGGTCTAATTTTCATCTCTCCATTTAATTAAATTGATAAATTTAATTAAATGCTCCTCTCTTCATTTTCTCCAAATAAATAATTTGAATAAATTATTTATTTTCCACTTGTCCATTTCCTTCACTCTCCAATTTTGAATAAATTATTTAAAATAAATTATTTATGCACCACCTGGTCAAAGATGTTATGTCATAATCCCTTGTCATAACATTCATTTCTGTCATAGCCTGCATGTCTTGCATGTATGTCATAGCTATCAAGCGTCATAGTCATCGGCGTCATAGCTTTTCCATGCATGGCATATTTTTGGTGCATCAATTCTGGACCGTTGATCTTGGCATCTTTTCTGAGACTTAATCTCAACCATCCATTTCGTAACCTCTGTCTCATGCATTCCCATCCATTGATCTTGAAATCTTTCTAGAAGATTAATCTCAGCCGTCCATTCGAAAGGTTTTCTATAAAAGCAACCTTCCTTCTCCATTTACACCTTCACAGCTAATTGTCTCCAACTTTCTTGCTACCATTTGCAGGTTTTGCACAAGTATTTCAACAAATCTGGGGGAAAAGTTGCATAACAAGAAGGAGAGAAAGGGAAGGAATCAACTACAATATGGGGAGTGCTTTATTTCATTGTTTTCATTTTTCTCCTTTCATATGATTGTATTCTCTTGTTGATGAGGTTAATAGTTTATAAATGTTGGTTGTCACTTTATCTATGCTATTTTATTTCTAACCCCATCTCACAGATGCCATCCCAAAGGTAGGCAAGGAGTAGGAGAGAGAGGAGGAGGAGGGGCCTAGGTAGGAGCAGGAGGATATAGGTCATGAGCACATGGCCGAGGGGGAGCATGTGGCTGAGGAGGAGGCCAGGCAGGATCAGGAGGTTGGGGAGGAGCATGTGGCCGAGGAAGAGGTCAAGCAGGATCAGGAGGTCGGGGAGGAGGAGATTCAACTAGAGGCCAAGATGGATGTCGATATGCCACGAGAGGAGGGAGTTAGAGGAGAGGAGGATACATGGGATGATGATGAGGATGAGGCCATTAGCGAGGCCGAGAGACTACTGAGATGGAGCATGGTGGAGGGAGAGGAGGAGATACCATCTAGCTCAGCATTGCCCCATGACGCCACGATAGACCAGAGGGTGACAGACCTACAGAGGAGACTGGATGAGAGTGTCGCACAGGTCAGAGCACTACAGTCAGAGCTAGAGGTGGCTCGGGTAGAGCGAGATCAAACAATCATCCACCAGCAGGAGGCAGCATAGTAGTGTACAGAGTTCGCACGACTATGTATAGGACCATCGGTAGATCTAGCTTGAGAGTTTGGCAAGATTAGCATACAGCTTGGGCGATACAGGCAGTTGTATGAGCAGTTTGTTCTAGCTGAGATGAGAGATCCCACTCTAACCAGGACATAGACAGGTAGTGGCAACAGGTCGGGTAGTGGCAGTGGTAGCCGGAGTTGTGCAGGGGGCTCGACCTCTTCAGGGCATACTCTGAGTCACAGGTCCCATCACAAACACTCCTCCAATCATAGGTCAGGGCACTCACATGGGTCATCAGGTTCAGGCCATAGATCAGTACCTGGTCCGCCTCTAGTGATAGATCCTTCAACTTCATAGAGTCAGGCTGCAGTGTCATCACAGATGCATGTTACCGTGGAGATGATGCCATCAGTGTCAGTTCCATTGGTTTCACAGATAGAGGTTGCTATAGGTCCACCTGTTACCTCAGTGTCAGGCACAGGTCCTCAGTCACCACACTCTTCACCATGAGGGGATGAGGAGAGAATTTCATAGGGCCATGCTTACTACATTCATGTTTCAGTCTTTATGTTATGACACTTTATGTATTGACTATCGATCCTGCGTGCCCTATTTTTGGGATATCTCTTGACTTTATCCTGTGACATTATATTTTTTTGAGATGATGTTATATGATGCAGTTTTGATGTGGCCTACATGTGTGTTATGTGATGTTATTTTATTTATGCATTATGATGTATGATGGATGATTTATTTATTTATATGTCATGTCATGTATTTCCTATGATGGTTACTTATGATGTGATTCCATGATAATGCAATTCTTATTTATATGTTGTGTCGATGTTGTGCCATGGATGATGATGATGATATAATGTATTCATTTGAATGGATGCCATGTTTATGATTATGTTAATGCATGACTATGTATAATGCAATATGTATATGATTTAATGCTATGGATGATGTATATATTGACCTAATGCAATGTCTATATGATTATGTATGAACTTATGTTTTTGTATGTCACAGGATATCATTGAGAGACGGATGAGAGAAGATGACAAGACAGAAGGAGATGCATGTCAGTTTGTAGACCAAATCCTTCAAAACTTTACCATAGGACTTTAATATTTATTGCTCTTAATCATCATTGGGAGGATTATTGTAATGGTCAACAAACACCATGATATGACATAAATCAAGGTGTGCAAGGTCATACCATCACGTAAGACAAGCAGTCACAAACAAGGATGATCATGACTCATACTAAGAGTGCAATTTCCCTAGTCTTTACAAGCATAAAAAGACAAATAAAGACAACCAAGACAAGTCATGAAACATCGTTTCTTTTCTAAATCTTGTTTCCAGGACATCCTCGAGAAACTAGCAGGATGATTTCCAAAAAGACAAAATAAATCCATTATCATGATACGTCGCTATTTTTCTAAATCCTGTAGTCAGGACATCGCTGAGAAACTAGTAACATGAGTATCAAAAGACAAGACAAATGTCATGATATGTCGCTACTTCTCTAAGTCCTGTTGTCGGGATCTCCCTGAAAAACTAGTAACATGATGAAAAAAGACAAGTGCCAAGTGTTTGCCAAGTGTGTCTGGATGCCAAGATGTTAGGTTTGATGATGTCGAGATGCCAGGGTGTCAAGGTTTTGAAGATGCCAAGATGATGAAATGTCGAAGATTTCCAAATTCAGGAAGGACACATCCTAAATAATGTTGATGTCAAGAGGATTGATCCATAAATGCCAAAAGGGATCCCTCGAAAGGCCAAGTGATAGTGATGATTCCTAGGAAGGACACATCCTAAGGCATAAATGACAGAGGTTGTTCTTCAAAAGGACACATCTGAAGAATACACTAATATCGAGAGGAGTGATCCTTAAATGTCAAGAGGATCCTTCAAAAAATGTCGGATGACAATGACGATGCCTAGGAAGGACACATCCTAAGGCATAAATGACAAAGTTTGTTATTTAGAAGGACACATCTAAAAGATAACCAAGAGTTGACAGTTTGACTGGTTATGATAATGTAACTTTTTTTGACCAACTTTAATTGAAGTTGACTGAATTGACTTGTGTCGACTACATATCGATTTTTGACATGCTGATGTGATTGTCATGTTTATTGAGGAATTGCCAGAGTTTGTTTTAAGAGTTTTGCTTGTTTTGAAATGACTTGTTTGACTTGAAGACTTTTTGATGTGTGTGCCAATATAGTGCCATGAACCCTAATGGACTGACCTAGTGTGGCCTTGGGGGCTCATCGACAGATGGCCTTTCCTATGTCATACACTCAGAGACCTCGTAGTTTGACACGACCAATGACTTTGTCTTGATGACCAAAGATTGCATCATGATTTTATTTTGAAAAACCTAAAAGGACTGACCTAATGTCTCGGGGACTTGAAAATGAGTCTTGCCTATGTAGCAAACATGCAGAGACAACGTAGTTCGGACAAATGACAAAGACTGGACTAATATGATTGACATGACGAAATGTGACTTGAAATGACTCTATTTTTGGGATTTTGAAGCGTTATTTGAATGTTTTTTGTTTCTTGCCATGTTTTGATTTTTTTGGATTTCTTCAGGACATTTTTCGATTTGTAGGTCTTTTTTCAGGACATTTTATGATGTTTTTGTCTTTCTTCAGGACTTTTTGTAATGTTTTTGTCTTTTTTCAGGACTTTTTGTAATGTTTTTGTCTTTTTTTAGGACTTTTTGTAATGTTTTTGTATTTTTTCAAGACTTTTACAATTGCCTAGACCATGCATGATACCCACTGCAGTCACATGATGAATTTTTTTTTTTCCCCTAGTCAGGTCCAAGACTTGTCAATTTTAAAGGACATGAAAGGGATATGCATGTGATGCCAGATGGATGGTATGCAGGACTAAATGTTAACCGTTTGTCAACCATGAGAGGAGGGGTATGATGTCCTATCAAGTGTGATGGTAGTGATGGAAAATGTGTTCCATCATAGGCTAAGACATATAAAGTGAGAGTAGATGGCAGAGCAATGATTCACTACGCATGGCACCTGTTTGCCAAGTTTTCACCATGGTACTTATCCAAAGCACCTGTTTGCCAGGTTTTCACTGTTGGATGAATTATTTATCTTTACTATTTTTGTCATTTTTTGGTGCAGCCAAGATGCCTGTTTGCCAAGTTTTTATCAAGGAAACAATTTTTTTTCATTTTTCAATTTTTTTGTATTTTTAAAGTTTTCAGCTCGACTTTCTGGTGCTATGCATAAAACTTTTGAAGATGTAGACTATTGATAGGTTCTTTCAGTTGTTCTCCAACTAGAGTCGCCAGCTGATAAGCTCTAGAACCAAAGGAGGATATGATGACATAGGGACCTAGCCAATTTGGTTTGAATTTTCTAGGTTTTTCTCTATCTACCTGATTCTTAGGGTTCTGCATGAGGACTAGGTCACCAATGTCAAACTTCTTGACCATGACTCTCTTGTTGTAACTATGACAGAGACGGTTTTGATATGCCTATAGATGGTTCAGGGAATTATGCCTTCTTTCCTCTAACATCTCCAACTCATGTAGTCGTGACTATCTATACTCATCATCGGTTAGACCCTTCAAGGAGACTCGTAAGGAAGGAATTTCAACCTCAATGGGCAAGATGGCCTTAGCTCCAAAGACCAGGGTGAATGGAGTGGCTCCCATAGGTGTATGAATGCTGGTGGAGTAAGCCCACAGAGTAGGGTTGAATTGAATATGCCAGTCACGACCAGCGTCATTGACAGTCTTTTTAAGGATTTTAACAATGGTTTTATTTGATGCCTCGGCTTGACCATTTCCTTGTGGGTAATACAAAGAGGAAAAATGATGTTGGATATGAAATCACTCACATAACTCATGAACGTCTTGGTTTTTGAACAAATGTCCATTGTTAGTGATGATGGATTGTGGAAGGCCATACCGACAAATGATATAGTTAAGAATGAATTTGGAGATTTGTTTGCTAGTTATGTACGTCAGGGGGATGGCTTCAATCCACTTCGTAAAGTACTCAGTGGCAGTTATGATGAATTTGTGGCCATTGGATGAGGTAGGATGGATCTTTCCCATGAGGTTGAGTCCCCATTATGCGAAGGGCCAAGGAGACGTGATCGGCCAAAGTCCTTGTACTGGAGCGTGAATCAAATCACTGTGAATCTGGCATTGGCAACAAGTCCTGACATATTCTAGTGCATCTTTCTCAATGGTCGGCCAATAGTACCCAAGTCTCATTATCTTCTTGGCCAGAGTAGGACCACTCGAATGAGACCCACATATACCCTCATGTACCTCTCATAAGGTTGTGTGTGCTTCGTTGGTTTCGAGACATCTAAGGAGGGTGTTATCAAAGCTACGATGGTAAAGGGTGTTGCTAATGATGGAATATCTTGTGGCTTTTTGGATAAAGGACTTCCTCTAGTTATTGGACAAATTAGGGGGGAGGGTTTGAGACTTAAGGTAGTCATGAATGTCTTGGTACTAGGGAGAATCGGGACCGACAAGCTCGCAGACCATCTCCGATTCTGTAATATCATAGGCGGGGACCAACAGTTGTTCTATCAGGAATTCCAGCTGAGGCATATTACTTGGAATGTTGAGGAGAGAGCCTATTGTAGCCATGGCATCTTCTACCTTGTTTTTTGTTCTCGAAACTTGCTCAAAAGTCACCATGTGAAAGTATGTCTGGAAGTTGTCAACCATTCATTTGTATGGAATTAGCTTCTCATCTTTTGTGTCATAGTCATCATTAACTTGGTTGATGACTAACTGAGAATCCCCATAGACATGCAGTGCTCTGATTTTCCATTTTATTTCCATTCTAAGTCTTGTAACTAGTGCCTCATATTCTGACATGTTATTTGTGCATGGGAAAGCTACACGGAAAGACTTGGGAATGGAATCTCCTTGAGGGGTGATAAACAATATCCTTGCCCCCGAGCCATGATTAGTATGTGATCCATCAAAGTATAGCCTCCAGGGTGACTTTGGTTTTGTATGGAATATCGACTCATCTGGGAAATCTGCCACTAAGGGGTGATCACTTTGTATAGGCACGTATGCCAATTGGTCTGCAATCACTTGTCCTTTGATCACTTTTCTTTCTACATACTGAATGTCGTATTCGTTCAGAATCATGACCCATTTTTCTAGACGTCCTATTAATGTTGCACGACTCAATAGATATTTGAGGGGGTCAATATTTGCTACCAACTATGTCTGATGGCTCAACATATAATGTCTTAGCTTATGAGCTGCAAATACAACTACTAGACAAATGCGTTCAATTGATGTGTAATTTAGTTCATACCTGACCAATGTCTTACTGATATAATATATGGCCCTTTCCTTTTCTTCTTGGTCATTTTGTGCAAGTAATTCCCGCAGTGCTGAAGTAGTGGCAGAGATGTATAAGATCAAAGGTTTTCTGTGAATGGGCAGCATGAGGACTGGCAGTGACAGTAAGTAGTCTTTTATTTTCTGAAAGGCTTCTTGGCATTTATTTGTCCACACAAAGGGGATTCCTTTGCTCAAAAGATATTGGAATGGTTGACACTTGTCGGCCAATTGTTCTATAAAGTGCCAGATAGATTGTACCCTACCCTGTAATGTCCTGAGTTCGCTTATTCCTCTGGGAGGAGGCATGTCCATGATGGCTTTTACTTTTTTTGTATCAACTTCAATGCCTCTTTAAGAAACTATGTATCCCAAGAGTTTTCCAAATGTTACACCAAAGACACATTTCTTAGGATTTAGTCAGACTTTGTATTCTTCTAGTCTCTTGAAAATTGTGTCTAACACCTTCAGATGATCTTTTCTTGTTACTGATTTAGCCAAAAGGTCGTCTACATAATCTTCCATTATTTTATGCATCATGTCATGAAAGATTGTGGTCATAGCCCTCTGATATGTGGCGCCTACATTTTTAAGACCAAACGACATGGCATTCTAGCAGTATGTACCCCAAGGGCAAGTGAATGTTTTTTTATGTTGATCTTCGGGGGCAATACAAATTTGATTATAGCCTAAGAAACCGTCCATGAGGGACAACATCCTGTATCCTGCTGTGAGATCAACTATGATATCAATATTCGACAAAGGAAAGTCATCTTTTGGGCATGCCTCGTTTAAGTCTCTAAAATCTGTGCAGACTCGGATCATTCCATTTGGCTTTGTTACTGGCACAAGGTCAGATATCCATTCAACATAATCAATAGACCGTATGAACCCAACGTCTAGAAGTTTCTTCAACTTAGCCTTGACCAATAGAGTGACCTAAGGATGCATTTTGTGTAACTTATGTTTAACGGGTTTGGCATTTGGCAATAGTGGCAAATGGTGTAGAACCAATTTTGGGTCTAGTCCCGGCATGTCAGCATAGGACCATGCAAAGTTGGCTTTACGTTTTGTAAATAATTTGTGAAATTTTGGTCTCTCTTCTTCAGTCAAGGATGTAGCAAAGAGGACCATTTTGGGATCTTCTACTGTTGATATGTTGTCTTCTATGGTGTCCTCTATGAGCATAGCTAATTTCTCTTGAGTTACGGGAAGAAAGTCCATTTCTCCATCTTTGGGCACCTCAGAGAGGTTTTCACCCTTAGATACGTCTTTTTTTTTACTTTTTTGTCGTCAGAAGGTGCCTTTCGGTTTTCACCTAAAGATGTTTCATTTTTTTCTTTGTTCTTATTTTTAATTTTGTGACTAGAGGACGGAGCAGTCTCACCAAAGTAGGTTGCACAATCTAGGTCAATGGTGAATCCTTCCTTGTGATCACCACTGGGTATGCCCTCACGTAATCCCATAAATTCTACGATAGCCTCATCATTCTGAAAGGTGTCCAAGATTGGCGAGCCTTGTTGGTCCCAATCGATTAATTATGGATAGACTAGGGAAATGCCATCATTAGAGTTGGTGAATTGAGGGGAGGATGTGAAAAGCATGCAGACAGATTCAAAGATATTGTAGATGAAATTATCATCATCCAATTCCACATCGAACTCTATCCAATATTCCCCTTCACTTGTTTCATATTCATTGTCAAAGTAGGGGGTAAATGACTCAGATTCATGGTTGTCAGTGTCATCTGGAAATTCAGATGGATTCAACTGATGGTTATGGGATTCAAATGGTGGGGCTTGTATGTCCTGGGGAAGGTAAATGGGACTATGAATATTTGGTGTCTGATCGATTTTAAATGTTTTCCAAAAATTTTGTTCAGAGGTAAGCTCCCCCATTTCAATGAACAAATCATCGAGGCAACAGTCACTTAAGGATCGTTGGGAGCCAAATTCCCACTCTTGGGAGTCTATTTCGATAAAGGATTCCTTAATAGTCTCGACACTTTCCAAAGCATGCACACGCTCACTCAAAATTCCATTGGTACATCAGTCATCATTGTCGAGCAATCCATACCCTAATCCAAAATACTTTGGTATTTTGAAAGATTCTATGGGTTCTCTTCGTCCAGTTTTATTTCTACCTAGGCCACTAGTTCCATCATAGCCCTTAGCCTTCATCATGTCATAACCCTTTCCATATTTCTTAACTGGTAATGGGGGTAGGTCTGCCATTTCTTTATAGAGCCATCTTGTAATATCGGCAAGGTCCTCATTACTCATGTCTCCCAATTTTATGAAAACCATTTTTGGTGGAACTTTGAAAATTTCTTTGGGTTCCATTCTAAAACATGGTCGACCATAGACCTTCGGAGACTTGGGTATTGTTCTGATGTTGTATGTCATATGCAGTTTGAATTCTCCACAGCCTAGGTCCTGGATCTTGACATTGGACTCTTCCTTAGGAAGTGTGGAAGATGGTGGCGTGGTGGAAGATGTGGACAGAGTGGACGTGCAAGATGATGCGAGTGTGGATGGGTCAATGTATTTAGAAGAAGAGGAGCTAGGAGCTTCTCAGTTGATGGGCACTCAATTTTTGGAAATACCCCTTAGGTTGGTAAAATATTGAAAAGGGTCAGGGTCTCCATATATAGTGATTTATGTGTCGTCAAATGGAATTTTAAGCATTGGTGATATGTAGAGGGAACGAATTTTAGGGCATGAATCCATGGGCGGCCGAGCAAGATGTTGTAAGGTAATTCTAGATCCAGGACCTAGCAAGTTGTGTCCACAATAAATGGTCCCACTCTGATAGGCAGAGAAATAATTCCTCGTGAAGAATGTTCTTCATCATCATATGCTTTTATGACTATACTCTTTGTAGGGTCTACACATGCATCAAAAAATCCTAGAGCCTTAACCAGTTTTAAGGAGCATATGTTCAATCCTGCTCTGCCATCTACTAAAACTCTTCTGACCTTGTGCTTATGGATGAAAGTTTCGATATGTAGTGCATCGTTATGGTTGGTCTTGGGTGACGAGTAATCTTGATCAGAAAAAGTGACATGATGAGGTGTAGTGAGGTATCCCACCATGGTCTCAAATTGGTTTACATCAATATCCTTAGGGACTAATGACTCTTGCAGGGTTTTATCTAGTATAGTCTTATGCATGGGAGAGATGCGAAGCAACTCAAGTATGGAAATCTATGCGGGAGTTTTGCAAAGTTGGTTGATAAGGTTAAACTAACTCCTAGGTTGCCACTACTTTGTGGTCGAGGCGGGTTGTGACTACCTAGGAGATGGACCAGGTATGGTGATCTTAGGTTGCCTAGCAGGAGGTGGACCAACTATGGTGATCTTGCCACTTTGAGTAGTGGCATTGCATTGAGGTGCTCATTTGACTGTGATGGTGTTGATGTATTCATCGTCAGTTCATACATTGTTTATAGTAGGTCCACCGGAATATTCATACTTGGTACAGCTGTAATTGGCTTGATTATTGTTTTTCTTAGGACCTGACATGGAAGCATTATTAGAGCCATGGTCTTGCAATGGGTTCTTATGAATGGTATGGTCAACATTTGATGGAAATTGTGGGCCACCTAATTCAAGTATTCGACTCTCGATAAGGTCTTGCACAATATTTTTGAGTTGTCAATAGGACAATGTCTTATGTCCTTTAGCCCGATGGTACTCACAGAAAGCATTATCGTCCCACCATGACGACTTAAATTGTCTTGGGTCATACGGCTTTGGTTCTTCAAGTGTGATGAGATCATTCTGAAGGCATTTCTTGAGGACTTCCTCCATGGGATCACCCAAGGGAGTGTATGTGCGACCCCTGGGGAATTGTCTTATTTGACGGTATTGTCCTTGATTGTGACTATTTTGACCATTTTGGTTGTTTGGGGTGGCATTGGTGGGGGGTGTTAGTATTGTCGTTGGCTTTTTTTGCAGTTGAACCCCTTTCAAAGCCAGTACAGGACCCATAGTGTTTACAGCCTTGGCATCAACAACGTCATCATTGGTAATATGTTTATTTTTGACCCAATACTTATTTTTGTCAGTGGGAGGATTTGTGTTTGTGTTTTTAGGACCATATTTTAGCTCTCCTTTTGCAATAAGGGCTTTCTCAATCTGGACACCTTTTTTTACTAGGTCTGTGAAGGTTGTGCAACAATGCACTTGCAATCCATATTTTAAGGGTCCTAGAAGTGTTTGAATGAACATCTCCACCTTTTCCTTTTCGAGTATGTCGGTGTGACAATGACTAGCTAGACTTATCCATTTTTGGAAGAATGGGATGAACGTTTCACCAGCATCCTCTTGCGTGAGATTGCATAAGCTAGTAATAGAGGTGTCCATGTCAATGTTGTACAAGTAATTTTTTATGAATTTGCATTTAAGTTCATCCCATGTTTGGATATCCTTTTGAGTGGAGAACCATTCAAGGGCGGGACCTGCAAGACTTTTAGAAAAGAGTCTCATCAAGTATGTTGGTTCATATGCAACATCCATACAGTTGGTTGCAAATTCTTGGACATGTTCGATAGGGTTTGTCTTTCCTCTATATTTGGTAAAATTTGGTGACACATATCCCGGAGGAAATGGTATCATGTATAAGTTCATGTCAAAGGGATATATGGATAAATCGTATGACAGTTCTGATTTCTTTCCAGATATTTGTATGTTTTCTATGGTCTTCTCTAGACCCATCATCTTTGCTTGCAAGGCATCGATTATAGGGTCATTTGTGGCCCCATACATCAGATTGATTGGTACGCCACAGGTCCCCATTTATTGTGAGTGGATGTTGGTGTGTTGTTGAGGTACATGTTGTTGTGACATGTATGATGTGTTCTGATTTGTGTGTTGTTGGTATTGAAATTTTGGATTGGGGACATGTTGGTGGGTATGAATATGAGATCTGAGTATGTTAGAATGTGTCCCCCAGCCATTTGGGTCGATATTTGGGGAGTATGATGACCATGAATATTTCGATGTGCGAATGATGCCATAGGTTGTGTGTTTTGATTGCCTTGTCCCAATTGTTGGGTTTGTACAAGGGGAATGGTCGTATTTTGTCCTTGGGAGGTGATGGCATTAGACTGTGTTGATGCGTTAACATTTTGTTGTGGTCCTTGAATAAAGATACATCGTTTACTTCCTCCCAAAGAATTATGTGAGGTACCAGTGAGAGGATTTGATGAGGATGCATTCATGGTACTAGATGTAGTCGTAAATGGAGGATTTGCATGGCTTGATGTTTCCCCCATGGAATTTACCATAGTGGTAAAGAGAGGATTGGAATAACTTTCCCACATTGTCGAGGACCCAAAGGTGGCTCCAGCCGATTGTGATGATATTGTGGATATTGTGGGAAATGTGACGGATTATGTTTCTCCAATGGATGTAGCATTTATTGAATTGGAATTGTTTGGAATATTGGAGGTAGCACTCATGGTCATTGTGAAATTTTGTGAGGTAGCATCAAAAAAGGTATTGCTTGTGGTGTTTGGAGGTTGACCACTATTGGGAATGCTATGTGTATTGTTGACGTTATTGTCAGGAGATGGCGATCTCAAGGTATTAATATCGAACCCATGAGGTAATTTAGCTCCTCGACTTAAAAGTATGGCTAAATATCTGTCTCTGTCATATAAGACCATTTTTTCTATGAAGTAGGCTGCTTCTGGATCTTGTGTTGCTACTTCTAGGTTTTCCTCAAGAATTTTTCCATATTCATCCTTACGTAAGAATGGTTCAAAGGGGTTTTTGATGAGGATGGTATGGTCGTGAGAGGTTGAGTATTTGTGTTGCTAAATGGGTCATCAAAAGTCCAATTTGGGTCGTAAGTGTGATTGGTGACATTGGAATTAGAATCTTGTCCAAAGTTTTCCATTTATCTTTTCTTTCTTTGGGGTCTAGTTTCCACCATAAAAGGGAATTTCTCAAATGAGGGTAATGAAAATGATGACTAAATGGAAGGATGATACTAGCCTATGTTTTTTGTATTTTTGTGATAAAGGATGTCAATGCAAGACTATGTTTTTTTTGGATTTTGTATAATGAGGGATGACAATGCAACAATGTTTCCTAAAGAAAATGGCTAATGCAAAATGACGACTAGGATGACAAGTTATGACAAGATTTTTGTATTTTGGAATAAAGGATGACAATGCAAGGTGATGGCTAAGGAAATAATTGATGCAAAATGACAAGGTTGTTAAAGCCAAAGTGTCAAATGAGAACTAAGATGATTAATACAAAGTCCAGGTTCAAAATGAGGACTAGAGGTGGACAATGCAAAATCTAAGTTTAAAATGATGACTAAGTTTGGACAATGTTTGGAGAAAGGTTTTCCTAACCACTCTAAGCTTGACTTATGTCACAATTTTGGTTATCAAAAGGACTTGGTAAAGGGACTAAATGACAAGGTCGAAATGATGAGTGAGCCTGCCTAACTAGATTGTTGAGTTGGAGGTTCTCACAAAAATGACAATGACCGAAAAGAGGAATAATGACTATGTCCCAAGATAACCTAATTTTGAAAACAATGGTTTTTGCAAACTGTGGAGATTTGGCCTAATCCAAAGTTTTCCAAGATGAAACCTAAGGAAAAATTTATATTAAAAATGACGATTATGACGCCTAGGGAATGCAACTAAAATATGGAA
This sequence comes from Sequoia sempervirens, assembly GCA_007258455.2. Classification (NCBI taxonomy): domain Eukaryota; kingdom Viridiplantae; phylum Streptophyta; class Pinopsida; order Cupressales; family Cupressaceae; genus Sequoia; species Sequoia sempervirens. Next base: position 10,613 of record VDFB02038170.1, on the reverse strand, counting down.
ATCTTAAACCTATGGTTAAAGTGCAAGTTAATGAATGCAAATGATGGATGTTTTGAGCAATTTCCATTCTAGTTTCTGATAGAGACTTTTTGAAAAATATTTTTGACAGTAGGCTAAGATGTTTGGACTTGAATTTTGGTCTGAGACAGTGTTTGGTTTTCTGTCAGGCGATTGCGTCGTTACAGGCAGCAAATGCATTGCAGTGATCAAATAGAAGCTATGAACGGAAAATGCGGTTTAGTATTTCAAATGCGGCTTTATAGATGTCAAATGTGGTTCAGTATTTCAGATGTGGCTTTACAAAAGGAAAATGCGATGTTTGGAGCAACAAATGCATTTTAGCAGAGCAAATGCGTTGTGAAGTCTGGAAAATGCGATGCAACAGAGCGATTGCATTTTAACAGATGCATTGCAGGATGTAAAAAGTCAACTTTTATGATGTTTTGGTTAAAAACCTGAATTGTTGAAAGTTTGACTATTTGTTTCCAGATGTTTGGGTGTTGTTTGTTTCATTTTAGTAACCAGCAAACACTTGGCAAGAACAATATTCTGAAAAATAAACAAACACACAAGCGAACAAGTACAATCCTATGGTTAAGCCAGGACAGTATTCACTAGACTCCACATGGGTTTCCCCAACCGCATATCAGTAGCATGTGAATCCAGAAGCTTGGTTGCACAGGCTCCCCCTTATAGTGCACTCTCTTCTCAAGCCAACCAAGCTTCCAACCCACATGAAACTCCCATGGCAGATTGATCACCTCTACTAAAGACTGCGAAGACGTGGAAGGCTCCACACCGACCGGTGCTGTACTAGCAAATAGAAGGTTTTGGGCTTACTACACAATATTTTTTAATTTGAGACCCCCGTTCAAGTGGCCATAGATGGGGCACAAGATTAATCTCTGTTTAGGAGGCACTCCAGCCTGAAGAGGTTAAGCTCAACAAGGTTTTGGGGAGTATTACTTGGTCTGTATGACACATCCGCACTCGTAATCTTAGGTTTTCCCTTAAGATTCACATTTATATACCAGTCGGGGGTAGCTTGGTTTTAGCTCCATTGCCAGTTTGAGTCGCGTTGGGGTGATGAAATCCCTAGGCAGGCCCAATTTCTAGAGGCAATAATCATTTCTCTTACACCCAGGATCGCATGACTACGCAAGGGGAGAAGGTACTTCGGTTATTGCATCAAGGTTACACAAAAATAAAGTAGGTATGGCTTTTTGATCACCTAGTTTGCACAGGGTGAGAGCATATTTGCCTACCACTTTCAAACACAATCAGACAATATTGCAAGCATGTTCATTTTAAGTGCACCAAAAGAAAATGTGTTTTAATCTAAAAATAACAAGCACAATGTTTTGGAATGAATCTTGGACACTTAAACCTGCAAAATCACACGTTAGGATTCTTAGAAAAAGTCTTGGGTCCACAAAATGTAATCGCCACAGGCTACAAATGAAGATTAGTAACATGAAAAACCAATTCTAGACAAAATGCAGAAAAGAAAACCAGAATGAAAAACAAAAAAGAACATAAAATAGAAAAAACCCGAATGCCAAAAAGAAGAAAAAGTTACTAGGAAAATGTATCATAGCAAAGTGAATGCATCTCTCTATGCAACAAATGTGTCACGGTCCCGCATCCCGATATATCAAATGCGGCTTTCTAGACTACATATGCGGTGTATCAGAGTATTTGCATCATTTCAGCCTACTAATGCGTCACGACGCATCAGATGTGGCTCGAGAAAACTCAAATGCGTCATTTCGTACCTGTACCTGCAAAAAAAAAAAACTAAAAACTGTACGGAAAACAAAAATAAAAATTAAAAAAAAAAACGTCGGGTTCACCAATGTATCAATGGGAATTTTCAGGTAAGGGTAGCAGATTAGATTAATAAACAAAAACCCAAAGAAGCTATCAAGTACAATGAAAGAAAATGAAATAAACGAGAATGATTATACCTGTTACTCATTGAAGCTTCCATGATTCACCTCCATAGCACCTTCTAGCTTGCAGCAATTGTGATTGTGGCCCTCGGATTTATGTATGTGAGCAAATGACTGTGACAATGCCCTATGCAAGTTTTGAAGGATTTAAATGACATAAGACTATGTCTATGACAAATAATCGAATTTAATAAACTACGTGCAAAGTAAATTCTAAGCATGAATGTCAGAATAACGAAGTCGTGTGTGTGTTAGTCTGAAATGTGGGAAAAATTGACATTTTATAGAAAACACAATTTTGGAGGAACGAACAAGATTGAAAGTTGACAAAGCCTAAAATCAATGGACGAGATTTCATGTGACAATCCCTAATTAGGGTTAGGGAAAAATCATTAAATGAGTGGTCAAGATGTGATTTGATAAAATCAAATTGACGGTCGAGAATAAATGTGACAATTAGTCAAAAAGATAAAGATTTTCAAAAATCAAGAAGATAAAGACTGCTTGATTTATGAGATTCAAAAAATCAAGAAGATAAGAGTTGGACTGAAAAACAAATTTGGAAAATCAAGAATTTTCCCAATTACTTGATTTTTGGAAGAAGATTACCTTTTTGAATTAAATTAATTCAAAATAAGGATTTTGTGTGACAATAAATAATATTTTTCAAATTATTTACCAAAATGAGCTGACAGTTAAGAATGTGATATCATTTTAAATAATTTCATTTATTTAAAATGAGGGAAATGTTAAATTTAGCAATTAAATAATTAAAGATAATTATTTAATTTAGAGGATTATGACCGATAATTAAATAAATTAATAAAGGTAATTAAATCAATTAATAAATTTATTTAATTGCGGGAAGATTTAGACAATTAAAGACGTATTGAATAAATAAATATAATTTATTTATTTAATAATCACGAGGAATAAAAGGACATGAGTTAATTAAATAATTATGAATTATCTAATTAATAGTCGAATGTGGAACAAAGACCTAATTAAATGTCATAATTATGTTAGGACAAAAGTTGTAAAATAGAGCTTGCAGGCCTAGGTCATCTTTAAGTGTCTACACAAGATACATGAGATGTATCTAAAGTTCCAAAATGAATACAATAAAGTGGTAGCCCAAATACCCTAGCCACAAGTTATTTCTCCTTCCCCTCCAAAGACAACATCACCTGAATTTTCAATACAAGATAGAGAAACCCTATCTCTTAGAATAAAAGAGTTGAAGGGGCAACTAAAACAAAGCTAATAAAGTTAAAAGTTGACTAAAGAGGAGACCAAAGTGTGGCCAATGATATGATTAATTATTTACTTATCCATAAGTTCTCCTTTCTATTGCATAAGATTGAGAGTGCCTAGAAAGCATATGCCAAACATACAAAATTATAGGATAGCTTCCAAGAGAAGTTGAATAATTAGATCGTCAGGGCTATTTCTATAAAAGAAATTAGAAAATGACATCTTTTGGTTACAATTCTCCTAAAAATTTGGCACAAGTAATTGAGCACATTGACTGATTTTTTTTTGTAAAAATCAACAAGTATCTTCTTCAATGTCCTTGTAACTATTTTTGTCATTTAGTGAAAAAATATATATTCTTTTACAATGCAATTGTAACTTGTTTTTGTTTGATCCTTGGGACAAGATTGTTAAATAAAATATGAAATATGTCCATGGCTTGAAGCTTGTTGCTCCCTTGTTTCTATAAAAGAGAGTTCAGATCCATTTGCAAAGGAACTCGGATTTTTTTAAGCAGAGAGTAAATAGGTTTTAGGTTTGTACTAGTCAAGTCTAGGTATTCTAGGAAAGAACTATAACTATAGTTGTCATTTTTTTATAGCAATACATTCTAAATACATAAGCATATTGTGATAATTTTAAAATTAATTGTCTCCTAAATTGTATACTTCATTACACTTATGGATATAAATTGATTAAGGATCATTCATGTTCAATGTTGTAATTTTTTGCAAATGAATCTCTTATATAGCTTCTATTCAAGTAGTATATTTAATTGTTGTATTAAATATTTTCAGGGTTAATAAGAGTTGATTGTAAATTCTAAGGGATATCATTGTAAGGTAGTTATATACAAGCTTTCAAGGAATTTGTTTGAATTATACTATCCAATAGTATAATTACATCTCTCTTTGACTCTATAGCCTAGGTTTAAGGTACCCATTTGAATATGAGCATTGGTTACATATCAATGGTCATTAATTTTAAAAATTAGCTTTGCATTTATGTTGTAACTTATTTCTTAATGTTATCTTATGTTCTCAAAGCAAACAATACATAAAACCTCCAAGAATCTAGCCAATTAAGTGAGTTGCATTTCTAATTATTGGTATACCTTGAGAGAACATATATGTTATAACAATATCTTGCTATAAATTGTTTGTAATTTCATTAGATATTGTAAAGGATCACCCTCCTAGGTGTTGAAGAGCCTAAAGTGCAGAGGAGTAAAGTGTCAAACCCTTCTATTCATTGGCCAACCCCTTGAACTATTTGAGAATAAGAATTGGATATTCTTTAGATTATTTAAAGAAATAGTTGGAAATCATAAAAACAAGCCAACACACAGCATGAACTAAACTTGTGTAGGTTGAACAACACAATGTGTAGTTCAACTTACATCTTTTTCTGTAGTCTAAAATCATGACATACATAATGCAATGTATTTACTTGTACATATGCATGACACAATATAAAATATAGCAAGACACATTGGTTGTGGTGCATATCTATATCTATAACTTCTTATTTTACATAATGTCTTGTTTGGATATACATTTTTGTAACTTACTTCTTACAACTATATCTAGATTTGTGTTTCAAATAAAATTCAATTCTATAGCTCTAAATTATTCTACAATTTACCATTTATTTTCTACCTCATAATGATGAATCATAAAACAAAATCATGGACTCTATGAGTAAACCCTTGCCTTTCTAGTGATAAATAAAAATTCTTTATAATAAAATTAAAACATCACATTAAGGGAAGTTTCAATGCAAATGTGGGTTATGCTCATTCCTCCTACCTCATTCAATGTAAACATATTCACTTACACCACCAATTTTTCCTATATAATTCACTAACGGGTGAGAGGCCTCACCTATTTATTGTAATTGGAAAATTTAAAAGTGCATTTAATGTCATACCAAGACTATAGCCAAACAAGTTTAACTATATATAATGGCTAATGAACATACTAGACCTAATTACATTAAATAAAACTATTATAATAAAAAATCTAAGGGAAAAAATTGACATGACCTAAATTTTATAATCTAGACTATGAAGACAACTCATTCAAACATTTAAAGAATTAAAATATAAACTCATTTTTTTCTTCTATCTAGACTCTCACTAGTACAAAAAATTGACAATTTTACTTTCCTTGGATAGATTGAATCATTCGCAAACAGGGGAAGAATCATGGTTACACATCACTCCATTATACTAAGAAAAGAAATACGAAATCCAATGATGCATTTTAGATAACATTGAATGGAAACCATTTTTTTATCAATGCAAGTAATCTCAATTATGTACCATGTTATTTACATCTTTCTTACAAATTATGGATCAACTAAGCAAGTGAAATTTCAAATACATTACAATAATAAACTAAACATGTGCAACTTATAAATTATATTATTTATTTTGACCTATATTTTTTCATACAAATCATATTTAATTGCTAGCAATTTGTTATAGCAGGCAATGTGTGTAGTATGAAGTGTGTAATTTGAAGGTTAAGCTATGCTAGTATGGAAAGGTGTTGCTACTTGAATTGCATACGTGGATATACATGGATGATAACCATGGACGTTGTCATCATTGTGAACTATAACTTAAAATAGATAATGTGTTTTGCATAGTGTGTACTATGAAGGTTGCCCGCATTCTATAAAGTGCAGGTTACTAAACACATGTTTGGAAAGCTCCAATTTATTATAAGACATCCATAAATATATGTATGTCTATCTAAATTTCAACTAACAACAACATTTGACAATTGTGTTGGGTATGAGAAATTGTCAGTTTCAAAACATGACGTGTTTACTAACTTACATTTGAAAAGGTTTCCATAACACACCATGCTTTGAATCCTCAATGGATGAGAAGTGTATTGTATTCTATCAATATCATAAATAATGATGTTGTTACTATTTGAATTGTATACCTAGATATACATGGATGATAATCATAAAGGTTGGTGTCATTGTGAATTGCAGCTTAAAACACATATTGTGTTTTTCATGGTTTGTGTGAAGGTTGCCTCATTATATAGAGTGCGGGTTAATAAAGAAAACATGTTTGGAAAGATCGTATTTTTATAATACATCCATAATTATGCATATGTCTTTTCTATATGTCAAATAATAATATTTGATAACTGTGTGTTGGGTATGAGAAATTACAAGTTTTAAAACATGGTGTGTTTTGTAACCAGCGTTTGATAGGGTTTCCAAAACACACCATTCTTTGAATCCTAAACCGATGATAAGTGTATTGTATTTTCCCAGTACTAGAAATAACGATGTTTATATTTTAACTTTAGACCTTGATACATAGATGATAACCATAACAGTTGGCATCATTGTGAGTTGCAACTTAAAACATGTAGTGTGTTTTTCAAAGTGTGTAATGTGAAGGGTGCCCCATTATATAAAGTGTAGGTTAAAAAAGATAACACATTTGGAAAGATCCTAGATTTCTTATAATACATCCATAACTATATATATGTTTTTCTACATTTGAACTAACAAAAAAATTTGACAAATGTGTCTTGGGTATGAAAAAACATAGGTTTCAAAATATGGCATGATTTGTAACCTGCATTTGATAGGGTATCCAAAACACACTGTGTTTTGAATCCTCAACTAAAGAGAACTATACTACATTTTCTCAATACTAGAAATAATGGTTTTGTTTCTATTTGAATTGCAGACTTGGATATACATAGATCATAACCACAGTGGTTGGCATTGTTGTGAACTGCAACTTGAAACATGTAATTTGTTTTGCACACCATGTACTCTAAAGGTTGCCCCATTATATAAAGTGCAGGTTAACAAAGAAATCACATTTTGAAAAGTCTTATTTGTTATAATACATCCATAACTATATACATATGTTTTTCTACATATGAAATAACAACTGCATTTGACAATTTTTTGTTGGGTATGAAAATTTGTAGGTTTCAAAATATGGCATATTTTCTATCCTGCATTTGACAAGGTTTCCAAAACATGTCATATTTTGAATCCTCAACTGATCAGAAGTGTATTATATTTTCATAGTACCAGTAATAATGATGCTGCTATTTGAATTGCAGACCTAGATATACACAAATTATAACCATAGGAGTTGGGGCCATTATGAACTACAACTTAAAATTTACACACTATGTTTTGCACAATGTGTACTCTAAAGGTTTCCCTATAATATAAAGTGGGAGTTAATCAAGACAACATGTTTTGAAAGCTCATGTTTCTTATAAGACATCCATAACTATATGCATTTCTTTCTACATTTGAAATAATAACTATCATCTACCGAAATTGCACCCTTATCAAGTTGCAAAACTTGATATTTCAGAGAAACATGGGAACTTTTCCAGGTTGTGGGTCACCTAAAAATTGGAAAAGAACCTCCGGAGAAGGCCGGATTCCTTTGTATTATCACCTAACTACTAATCTTTGTAAGGAAAAGGGAGAAGGAGTGCATGAAAATGAAAATTAAATCCTATGGTGATACACCAAATTGACAAGAGCAGTGAGACACATCAGGTTACACTTGAATACTGATGATGGATATGGGACTACACAACAAGTTTCTATAGATTATGCATAAGTATTTCACAAAAAAGTTTGACATGCACACACTTTTAAGAAGGAAAAGCAATTTTTCACAAATTAAAAGCTCATGTGCAATTCAGTAAACACAATTTATAATCTGCATAATACTACTTTTTCAAAGAGAGGCATGCTAACATGAGACAAAGCTATAAGGAAATAGAAAAATTCACAAAGTAGCTTGATCAATCACTTGAAAATGCACAATATTTTACAAGAACTAGAAGGAAAAATAAACCATCAATGGTAACCAAGGTAAATTCTATATATCATGCTCCAAATTCCAAATGAGTTACAAAGCATACATCAGTTGAGAAAGGATTTGAGAAAAATGACTGACTCTCCAGAATGCATAATCCGAACTCCCCATTACAAAGAGGCAAAAATGCCATATATACTAAAAGTTTCGGCCCCTGCCCTAGGGCTTACAAAAAATGCATCAGTTGTTGAACACGTCGGCCCCCAGATCTTTTGGAATACAATTAATGTTGCATTCAATGTGCATCCCTCTATCCATGTCGGTGAAAAGATCACCCTCAGGAGTGGCCTTCAGATCTTTTGCAACAATCGCGTTAACTTGCAGCCCTCGTGTCTGCCCTCAAAACTCGTTAGAGCTGCTTTGAATATTTCTGAGTGTTATCCTAAATGTTGATCCACTCTTACCAGTCGACATCCCAGCTGTCCTTGCGGTCTCCTCCTTTCTGTTCTCCTCCTATTCTAGACCCTTCTGCAAGTTGACCCTCTTCGAGAAGCAGCATCAGGTGCCCTCTAAACTAAATTCACATGCCCTGATCGTCCATCGAAGCAAAGTAGATCCATTTCATTTATGCTCTATTGATCTTCCTGGCATCGGTCAAGCTGCCAACGGTTCACTTGTAGCTTCCTCTGATTGGTTGAACAGATTCCACGTGGGATCGCTAGACGGTCAAAGGTTATTCCTGCAGAATCACATGTCGGTGAGACACTAGCCGTGTCTCGCCGATGCCACAATGCTCCACAACAGCTATCAGCATAACTTACTACTGTCAATGAGACCTCATAGCGAGCTCAAACATTATGCCGAAGGCACAATCCTTTGGCGAGACTTCATCAGGTCAGCAAGACATCATGACGACGCTAACCCTTCTCCCCAAGCTCAAAAATTTTGGCAAGACCTCATTGGGTCGGCAAGACCTCACGCCGAACTCAAAAACTTTCGGTGAGACCTCACCCTTTCAGCAAGACATTATGCCGAAGGAAATCCCCTTCAGTGAGACTTCCGCCTTTCGGTGAGACCACCGGTTATCAGCAAGACATCACGCCGAACTCAAAAAAAAATTGGCGAGACATCTCCCCGAGCTCAAAATATTACGCCAACAGTTCCATTTATCGGCCAAAGGTCAGAGCGAAGGTAAACCACTCTCCCCGACGCTAACCTTGTGAACAACTGTCAGTGGGACTTCCTCGGTCGGGGAGAGATAGAAAACTTCATGGTGACCAAAAATGTCTCAGCGACCTGAGAATTTTGAATGAATATAGCACAATAGCCAGTCGGCAAGACAACAAGAGGTCTCAGCAACTTTCTTCCTCAGGAGTTTTATGCCAAATCTGACTGAGGCAGGCTTTCCAATAGACCTCCTATGAAAATAGCATCAAATGAAGACCTTCCCAATGAAAACCGAACACCTTCACGCTGGGCTCAACCCTTATGGGAGCCACATTTAATCCACGTGCCAAATTTAAAACATAATTTCGCCTAATTGAGCCCATAGGTGAAAATTGGGTAACATTTCTGGCGACCTCAGCTGGATTTTTTCCTGCTAAACATGAAAACCAGTAGCCTAAACTTGTCCATTGGGCATGGAGTCATTAGGAAAAACTTGGAAATAGACCTAGGGAAAATTTGTACATGGCTATAACTCACTTGAGACTTATAGAACAAGATAGGTCCCTGGAAATTTATTGAAACAGGAGAAACTGATGTGAAACTATTTACTGTGCTGGAACAACACTTAGAGAATGAAACAACAGCTAAACTAAAGTGCAGAAGCACTTATTGAAAGCATAAAACCTAACCTAATATGTACAATGATAAATCATACCTCAAAACAACGTTTGAGGTGAATCCCATTAACTGGGATTGGTAACTTTTCTCCATCCATGTTTGATAATTGGAATGCATTATGCTCTTTGCATTCAGTAAAAACAAAAGGGCCTACCCAGAAATGGTCAAATTTTGTATGTTTTCCTGGACCACTCTTTAGCACATCCCACTTGAGAACAATATCACCTTCCTTGAAAACTTTGGCTGTAGCTTTCTTATCAAATGTTTTCTTTGTTTGGAGCTAATAATATTCCAAAGTTTTCATTGCTTTATCTTTTGATTCTTCGAGCTCCATGAGCTCTGCATATCTCACAGACATTGGGTCCTGTTCTTCATACATTTCCAACTAGTGAACAATGTCTAGAGCTAGAAGCTCTACAAATAGAGGTAATCTGGCCTCTTTACCATAAACGAGTACATACGGAGAATTACCAACTGATCTCTTAGGGGTTATCCTATCTGCCCAAAGCACATATTTCAATGTGGTATGACAAACCCTTTGATTCTCCTCCATAGTCCTCTTAATGATTCTGATCAGATTTTTATTTGTACTTTCAGCTAATCCATTACCCTGCGGGTAATAATTGGAGGAAGCATTCAAATGAATTATGTGTTTAAAAGCTCAATCTATGACTCTTAATCCAACAAATGCAAGAGCATTATCTGAAATGATGGAGCCAGGAACTCAAAAT
>VDFB02038169.1:0-12971 GCA_007258455.2 Sequoia sempervirens | reverse complement strand
CTTTGAGGATCTAAAAAAGAACAAGTGTAGTTGTGTTTTTCGTGAGGGCTTTCTTAGACTAAAGGCATTGAAAAATGATGTATGCGCTTCTCTCGTGATTTATAGCGATCTTGAAAATCAAAATGCCTTTTTCATGACTTTGGGGTAAGATAAAGCAATCACCTCCACACTTCGATTTGGGTTTTAAAATTGAACAACATCTTGTGCGAGTGTGAGTGGGGGCATTATAATGGCATGTTTTCTCTCGCCATGCAGCAGTGGGGAATGTTTTTAAATATCAAAAATTTTGGCTTCGAGTGAGATCGTTTATTCTTTGAACCAACGCAACAAGTGCAGCTTGGTTTCCAAAGAGGGGAAAATGTAGACATGTAAATATAATGATTGACTTTGTGTATCTGATCCCTACTACTAACATCGCTTCTAGAATCATCCCTCTATTCTTAACTATTTAACTAACTCTTATCTTAATTAAGTCAATTTCCTTTGTTAATTAAATCAATCCATCCGACGAATTATCCCATTTAATTAAATAATTAATTTTATTTGATTAAATCTCTAAAATCTATCCATTAAATTAAATAAATTAAAATCTTTTTTGATTTAATCTAACACCATCTCTCTTTTAATTAAATAAATCAAAATCCTTATTTAATTAGCCTCTTATCATATTCCTCTCTTATTTGATTTAAATAAATCTATAAATTTGAGTCAAATAGCTCACATCATCTAACCTCTCTCATTAAATTAATCAACCCTTGATTAATGTAATCTCATCTCATGTTCCATCCTCTAGATAATGCAGTTGCACATGAAAATAGATTTAATTTCATTTATTAAATATCTATTTTCCCAAGGCATCTTTTCAACATTCTCTCAATTTGAATTCAAAAATTTCAAGTCAATATGTACATCCAACAATGCAATAACTTCATCTTACATATCCTTTGTCTTGAGCCAAGTGGAATTTATTGCAATTTCCCTTCCCTCTTGCAAGTCATTTCAACAAATTTGAAATTCAAAAATATGCATTTATTGGCACAATTCTCAAATCTTGTGCATCCTTCATCCATTCATAGATTGACAAGTGGCATCATGCCATTGGGTGAATGTTAGTCCCACATTGCTCAAATTTGGACATTCATCCATCTTGGAATTCTATAAATAAAGAACTCATATCCTCATTTTATCATCCACAAATTATGCAAAGTTACTATGCTAAAATATTTAGCCATTTTCATCCATCAATCTTGAGTTCTTAGCTAGGTTTTTTGTAGATTTTGGCTTGAAACTCTCATTCTTCACCATCAAATTGGATCATTCTCCATCAACATATCAAGCTTGCATCTTAGGAATTGGGAAAGGGCCAATTTTCACATCAAATTGGCACCAATTCCCCCATGGGAACATGAGTTTGCACATTTAAATTAGGATTCAATCTTTGTTTTGTCATTTCCATTGTATTTTTCACTATTTTCTTCCTAGTTTGAGTGTTGTAAATGGATTTCATGGGGAATCCTTGTTTTAACTTGTAATCCCTTGTTTAAGTTGTTTATTCATGTTGTTTTGCAAGTACTAGGACTGTAATTCACATAGATAGTAACAGCTTTCAACCCCTGATGGGGTGGTCAGTGTGCATATCATGAATTATTTTACCCTGAAGGTTCAGTATACTACTGTTCATGGGTACCACTTTCCCTTTCTTTTCCATATTCATGGAAATGAAAAGATTAATATACCTTTCTTTCTATTTTCTTCTCTCAAACAATGTAAGGCTAAGGGAGCTTCACCCCCCTTCACCAGGGTCTAATTCAGTGCCTCTATAATTATGCCTTGACCATTAATCCCTTACCCGATCCTTCTTTGGGTAGTAATCCTACTGTTAATGTCGCCCTAGAGAATCAACTAGACCCCCTCCCCTACCCTTCTCAGGTCAATACTCTTGGTGAGGGTACTTCCGCTGCAGACCTCCTCCCAAAAAACCCCCTGTTATTCCCTCTGGTTTGAAACAATTCTCTATTAAAGGTCTCCATATTAAGGGAAACCCTATTGCTTAGAATTTGAAAGGTAAGGAGAGTAGGTCTAACTCCCTAAGTAACATCATTAGAGCTAAGAGGAAGGGTTTAGACAGTGCTAAACCTAAAATGGCTAAAAAAGTTACTATTGAGATTAGATATGAGGAGGAACAAGGTAAAACAAATGACTTGAGTAGTGGGAAGGGCGGAAGAAGGTTGAAGAGGCTTGTGGGCCAATTGACCAAGGGTAAAAATATATGCTTTGAAGAACCTGGTGATGACATTGAAGAAGAAGCTCCAACTGTTGGAAAAACAAGGACAAACAACTAAGAGGGGGGGTGAATTAGTTGTCACAAAATATTTAAACTTTTCAAGCTTAACTTAATCTCAAATTTGATGAATGAACAATAAACCATAAACAATCAACACATCAAAAACACCGAGAACACCAATATTTTTACATGGAAACCCTGTTAGGGGAAAAACCACAATGGATTTTAGACCACAATATTATACCCTGTTAAAAGTATAATGAAGAATAATGGGAATGCACATGCATTCAGACACACTGCCTAGAGCTCACTACTCAATTACAAGAGGGTTCACTGCCCAAAGAAGACACACTGTCTTACAACAATTCATATTAGACCCGTAGGGTATGAACTGAGAAAATAGCTTCTGCAAAAGCCTGATTACAATTCCGATTAAGCACAAAAACACTTCTTCACACTTCACTCAAAATTCTTCACACTCTACTCTGCAATTGAATGATTAGTTCACTATTCACACATTTTCACTTTCTCTAGCTCTTCTTTACTCAACACACTTCTTAATTTTGCACAAACAATGACTCTTATATATGCGCAACCTGGATTTACATCAACAACTTCATTAGCCAAAATATAAAAAATATACACAATGTCGGCCCAAATTTACAAGTAAATTTTCAATGCGAATTAAACATCATCGGCCACAATATAATGAAGACTTAAAAAAATATCCTCGAGCATGCCAAACATTCAAATTTTAATCTCCAAGGATCCACAACACGTTACAACCACCATGTCATCCAAGAACATAAAACCCGAACACAAGAGAAAACTCTCTGACCACGAGCACACCGATTAACGCGAATATGTAACAAAGATAGAGAATGATCTAGAACCATCCACAAGAATCAAGAATCATCAGAGAAGCATTCACAACAACTGAAATTACTAGAATCACATCAACTTCAATCAGAAACACTAACTAAAGCCACAAAAAAACTGTTAGAACACAACTGTTCATAGCACGATTAAATCTTCACACAAACCTCTAAAACTTTTGATGGATAAACTAGATATACTCAAAAATAAAACCTTTTGTCCACAATGATTGATCATCAACGTACTGAGCAAGGCACCTTCATGACCTTCACTATTCCATTTTCAACTTGCAACTCTTTCTTTAACAATTTTCTCAATATCCTCGACATATACAACCTTCATTACATCAATGCTAATAGTGTTGACATCAAATCAACAACACAACCACATCATCCAACAATCTCCCCCTTTGGCATTGATGGCAACACATGATGTGAAAAATACCATCAACACAACACTTACTCCCCCTTAGGTTCTGACTCTTCTTTTCTCAATTCTTCTCCTACAAAGATTTTTCACATTACTCTTCTCCCCCTTTGACATCAATGGAAAAGATAAGCATTTTCCTTCCACATACAAGCTCTAAACCACATATTTGCACATCTGACTACTCCCTCTGAGTAGTAGCCAAAAAACATCAATCCAGATCAGAATATAGCTATGAAGCACATAGATTGATGCAAGTAAACGCATCTCTAGTTCATATTAGGAGGGATAATTACCCCTAGCATCCCTCTAAGATACTCAAAAGTATCCTTTGGAAATGGCTTGGTGAAAATGTTTGCAATCTGTTCTTTGGTAGGCACATACTCTAGTCTGACTTCTTTCTCACTCACTTTCCTCGTGAAGTGAAACTTGATTGATATATGCTTGGTCTTAGAGTGTAGTAATCGATTCTTTTGATATGTTTATCGTGACTTGAGTTGTCACAATATATGGAAATAGGCTCATCATATACTACTCTGATATCTTTCAACATTTGTTTCATCCACAACACTTGAGTACAATTATTTGCAGCAACAATATACTTTGCCTCAATAGTAGATAGGGAAATAATGGAATTCTTCTTTTTGCACAACCAAGACACCAGCTTCTTCCCTAGGAAGAAGACACCACCACTAGTGCGTTTCTTGTCATCTACATCTCTCAAGTGCTCCAATTCAGACAAGATGTACTCGTAAGATCATCATCTTGTGGGATACCAAAGTCTAAATCAATTGTTCCTTTCTGTGTATCTAAAAATTCTACATCACATGATATTCTTTCTCAGACGCCTTTGATATCTAGCAACCATACACACAACATCTATGATGTCCGGTCTGGGTCTCGAAAGTTGCTAGATAAATCCAACACCAATCATTGACCTATATCTTGTTTGAGTTTCCTTAGGAGAATCATCATTTTGTGTTAACTTGCATCTGAATACCATGGGTGTACCAACAGGCTTTGAGTCTTTCATGCAAAACTTCTTCAATAACTCTCTCACATATTTGGACTGAGATATGAAAATCCCATTGTCTAACCGAGTGACTTGCAATCCCAGAAAGAACTTCATCTCTCCAATCATACTCATTTCAAATTCACTTTTCATTTCATCAGTAAACTTCACACATAGATCATCATCACCTCCAAAAACAATGTCATCAACAAAGACTTCAATAATCAACTCTTTATCATGATCCAATTTAAAATACAAGTTGTTGTCAACAGTACCTTTATTGAATCCAAGATTTAGTAAGTATTTATCCAGTCTAGCATACCAGGCTTTGGGGGCTTGCTTGAGTCCATACAGAGCTTTCTTCAATTGACAAACCATGTCTTCCTTATCAGTCAGTTGAAATCCATCCAGCTGTTCAACATATACCTCTTCTTCTAACTCACCATTCAGAAAGGTTGACTTCACATCCATTTGATAGAATTTGTAGTTCTTATATGTGGCATAAGCAAGAAATAATCTTACAGCTTCAATTCTAGCAACATGGGAAAAGGTTTCTTCAAAATCAATACCTTCCATTTGTGAATACCCTTTACATACCAGTCTTGCTTTATTCTGAATCACTTCACCTTGTTCATTTAGCTTATTCTGAAAGACTCATTTAGTACCAATCACATTTTTATCTTTAGGTCTGGGAACAAGAATCCATGTATCATTCTTTTCAATCTGCGTCAGTTCCTCCTTCATAGCTTCTATCCAGTGTTCATCATTACAAGCTTCATTGACATTGTTAGGCTCAATATTAGAAATTGAACAATACTCTTTTGCAGTCCTTCTTCTAGTCTACACACCTTTATTCTTATCTCCTATAATTCAATTTTCAGAATGATTTAGCTTTACATACATTAGAATTTTAGGATTTTCTTGCACTTCTGGTTCTTTTGTTCCTTCTTCTGCACTTCCACTTGTCTCTCCTTCCTGACTTTCTTGATTTACTAAAGCAATTTGAACTTGATTCTATGTCTGAGAATTCTTCCCTTTGTCTGTACTATCTTGATGGTCATTTGAATCATATCCACAGTATCTGGATGATCTAGTAGAGTCCTCATCAACTCTGACATTTGCACTTTCAACCATTTTTCTCAATCTTCTATTATAGCATCGACAGGCTTTTCTTTTAGTAGAGTAACCTAGAAAAATTCCTTCATCGCTCCTTGCATCAAACTTTCCAGAAATACCATTGACATTTACCTAGTTTAAAGTGTACAAAATAGTGTTTACAACCTCTCTCCAATCACGAGACACATTTCCTTTTATCATCATTGTTCTAGTAGCATCTAGAATTGTTATGTTCTTTCTCTCTACAACTCCATTATGTTGAGGGATTCGAGGAGCAGATAACTATCTTTTGATTCCATGCTCTTCACATAAAGAATTGAACTCCCGGGAGGTGAACTCACCACCTCTGTCTGACCTTAGGCATTTAATAATCAGACCTTTGTCATTTTTTTCCATAGCTTTAACACTTTTGAACTTCTCTAATGCTTCACATTTTTCTCTTAAGAAAGCAACCCACATCATCCTAGAGTAATCATCAATAAGTAGCATAAAGTACCTTTCTCCTTGTAGAATTCTGATTCTGGAGGGACTGCACAAATTAGTATGCACCAACTCCATTACTCCATTAGAATGATGTTTTTTGTTATGAAAAGAAACTCTAGTCTATTTTCCCATCTGACGTTCCTTGCATATTGTGTTAGTAGGATTCACTAGCTTAGGTAAGATCTCTTACTGCTTGAGTGGAGCTTACCTTGACAATGTTATCAAAATTCACATGACATAGCCTCCTATGCCATAACTAACTTTCATCCAGTTGAGAAATTAAACAACTTACATTAGCAGCACTTAGGTGAAAAATATTACCTGTTGTCTTTGTACCTGAAGCAATCATATTTCCAGAGCTTCCAAGTATCCTTAATCTTCCATCTTTGCACTAAAGATCATAACCCTTGTCCACCATTTGTCCAACACTCAATAGGTTATGCTTCAATCCTTCAACATAAAGGACATCATCAGTGTTATGTTTACCACCAAGACAAATACATCCTCTGCCATGAATCACACCACCATTGTTATCTCTGAATCTTACAACCCCACCATCATATTTCTCTAGACTTACAAATTTGCTTTTGTCACCAGTCATATGATGTGAGCATCCACTATCAATAACCCACTCATCCTTTTCTTCAATTCGGGCTACAAGAGCTTTCTCAACTTTAGCATATTCAATAGCCACCAAACCATTTTCCTTGATAGCAATAAAAACCCATTCATCTTCATTTCCATTTTCTTTAACAGATTCTTCATCAATCACACCTTCAACATAATAGCATTTCTTTTGAAATCTAGGTTTGTTAGGCTTAGACCTAGGAACTCTTTCAGGACACGTCGAAGCAAAATGACCTATTTTATTGCAAGAGAAACATTTAATAGGCAACTTTCCTTTATACTTACCTTGTCCTCTGTCTTCTTTCTTCACAATCAATACTTCCAACTCTTCTACCTCTCTTTCTTCATCTTCAAGCTATTTCATCTCTTCCTCATATTTGAATGTCTTTCTAGAACTCTCTCCTTGATCATATCTTTGCTTGTTTCTTTCGGATATAGAGGCCTTAAATGTAGATTCAATCTTGGGGGCCCAAAATCACCAAATTCACTCAACTCAAAGGAAACAAGTTTACCAATTGGCATATCTCTTGTCACATTTGTTACTGATTTGAACTCTTTAATAGCACGAGCTTTTGATTTGTAAGAGGGAGACAATGATCTAAGCACTTTAGCTACAATTTCTTGTTCTTCCAAGGTACCACCAACACATCTAATACCTATCACAAGTTCATTTACTCTTTGCATAAAAGAAGAAATATTTTCATCTTCACCCATCTTCAAATTTTCATACTTTCCTTTCAAACTCTGTAGCTTAGCGACCTTCACATGTGCATCTCCTTCATACAAAGTCTCTAGCTTCATCCAGATCTCATGAGTTGTCTTCAGATCCATCACATTGGTCATTTTCAAATCCATCAGAGCACTCAGTAAAGCTTCAATAGCCCTGATGTTAATCTCAACCTCTTTAATCTCATCAGGAGTGGAAGGACCATTCTGAGGAATAACATATCCGTTCTTTGTAATCTTCCATAAGGGTTCACCAATACGTCTCAAATGACACTCCATTTTGGCTTTCCACAAAAAGTAGTTTGTTCCATCAAATCTAGGACTGTCCTTCTTGTATGATGCCATCTCATATCACCTCAACCTTTTAAAATTCTTCAGAGGAACCAACTCTGATACCAATTATTGAAAAAACAAGGACAAACAACTGAGAGGAGGGGTGTGAATCAGTTGTCACAAAATATTTAAACTTTTCAAACTTAATCTCAGATCTGATGAATGAACAATAAACCATAAACAATCAACACATCAGAAACACAGAGAACATCAAGATTTTTATTTGAAAACACTGTTAGGGGAAAAACCATGGTGGATGTTAGTCCACAATATTATACCCTATTAAAATTATAATGAAGAATAATGGGAATGCACATGCATTCAGGCACACTTCCTAGAGCTCACTGCTCAATTATAAGAGGGCTCACTAACCAAAGAAGACACACTATCTTACAACAATTCGGATTAGATCCGCAGGGTATGAATTGATAAAATAGCTTCTACAAAAGCCTAATTATAGTTCTGGTTAAGGACAAAAACACTCCTTCACACTTCGCTCAAACTTCTTCACACTCTGCTTTGCAATCGAATGATTAGATCACTATTCACACATTTTCACTTTCTCTGGCTCTTCTTTACTCAACACACTTCTTAATTTCGCACAAACAATTGCTCTTATTATTTGCAACCTAGATTTACATCAACAACTTTGTTGGCCAAAATATAAAACATGTACGCAATGTTGGCCCAAATTTACAAGTAAATTTTCAATGCGAATCAAACGTCGGCCACAATATAATGAAGACTTAAAACAATATCCTCAAGTGTGCCAAAAATTCAAATTTTAATCTCCAAGGATCCACAACACGTTACAACCACCATGTCGGCCAAGAACATAAAAACCCAAACACACAAGAGAAAAATCTTCGACCACGAATACACTGATCAACGCGAATTTGCAACAAAGATAGAGAATGATCTAGAACCATCCACAAGCATCGAGAATCATCAAAGAAGCATCTGCAACAACTAAAATTACTAGAATCACATCAAGTTCAATCAGGAACACTAATTGAAGCCACAAAAAAAATGTTAGAACACAACTGTTCATAGCACGATTAAATCTTCACACCAACCTTTGAAACTTGCGGTGGATAAACTAAATATACTCAGCAATAAACCCTTTTTTCCACAATAACTAATCATCAATGTATTGAGCAAGACACCTTCATGACCTTCACTATTCCACTGCCAACCTGCAACTCTTTCTTTAACAATTTTCTCAATATCCTCGACATATACAACCTTCAATACATCAATGCTAATAGTGTTGACATCAATGACAACCACATATCAGCAACACAACCACAACATCCAACACCGACCTCCATTAATCTAAGTAAAAAGGAATTGTCGGTGATTTTGGGTGAAGACCTCTTAGAGGATTCTACTAGCAGTGATAAGGATGAAGATTTGGAGGGTAACAACCAAAAGGTGGTTGAAGACTTAGAGGACAATGAAGTGGAAGGGGTCAAGAATATGGAAAGAGAAGTAAAGGAAGTGGTTATGAAAGTTTTAGAAGAAATAGAAGAGAAGGCCATGGACAATAAGGAAGAAGATGTACAAGATAAAGATAGGCCCCTTCATTTTTATGTCATGCAATTTAGGGCATTGCAAGAAAAAGTGGACAAGATGGAAAAAGATTTCAATAAGTTAATGGCTATTACTTTGGGCATCATGCAAAGGGCTATTTTTGGTATTGTGAATGGTACGACTAAGGTAAGGAAAGGCTACATAAAGATGAAGGCCTCTTAGGCCTTGGAGGTGCAATTGGATGAGGGGACTACCAGTTCTATGGAGCAGTATAGTGAGGAATTGGAGTAGCTGGTGAATAAATGGAACCTAATTTGCTATTCGAGACAGTAATTTGGGTCTTTTGATTCTCTATTTTTTGGCTTCTTGGCTATGTTACTTTTTGGGCCTACATGCCCCTCGTTTTATTGGACATGGCTCTATTTTTTGGCTTGTTGTTTTTGGTTGGTATGTATTTTCTCTTGTATTGTATGTTTAGGGTGTTGGTTCTGCTATGGGGTGTTGGTTCATTTTATACCCTTGCTATTTTGTAGTGGTTGTTTTGATGGCCTATAGGCCTAGTTTCATCTTCTCGTTGGGTTCAGGGCCCCTTTCCCCCACATTTGTTATCAAAAACATAATACATAACAACTATTATATATAATAATTTTAAATATATAGTATAAACTTAATTATTAATTAATGTTGAAATGCATTCTATATATATATACATACATATATATATATATATATATACATACATACATATATATATATATATATACATACATACATACATATTTATTATATCAATTTAATTTGAGCACAAACATCTTGAAATGAAATGATAAAAATATATTAAAATTATTAAATATTATCCTTCCATGGATCAAAAGTTCCCCTTTAGCTTTTTTAGTATGCTACACTTGATTATGTATTTATCAATCTAAACATTTTTCCTAAAATATTTATGTCAAATGTCCAAGCAAGAAGTGTTTATAGACTTTCTAGACACTAAAATCATTCACCTGATCATCAACATTTAATTATCATCATATAATCTATAATTACTAATCATCATTAATTTAACATTTTTTTGATTAATTTAACATTTATTAATCATCACATTTATCATCATTTATTACCATTTAGATTAATTAAAATATATTAATTAATTATTATTAATATTTATATATTTATTTAAACAATATTTTATTATCAAATTAAATGAGAGCTAATTATTTATTAGTTGTTATTAGTTTTCCGTGGTCCATCAATTAGAAATATGTAAGCTTTTGGATTCAATTGTGTAATATTTTAGATCAAAGTTTCAGATCAAGTGATCCATCATCAGAAAGAGGAGAATGTCAATCATTGGGTGTGATCTTTGAAATATCAATATAAAAAGTTATTTGTAATTATTTATTTTCAAATAAAATTTATAATTTATGTGTGATAAGTTAACTCCATCTTGTTTCAAAAACTTCTTTGACACTCATTAGTTAATTTCATCTTCAAAATTAAAACTTAATCCTTTCATTTATCCATTTATTAAATTAAATAGTGTCCCTTTATGAAAAGAAACACATAAAATTAATTGTCTAAAATTAAATATTTTATGAAAAACTTAATAGTATAATGATTTGAGTAAATAAAACTACATTATATATGCATGTGTATCGGTATATATTTAATGAGTTCAATGTAGGATTGGGTAGCACTCTTTATATTAAAAAAATGTAAAATAAAGAAAAGTAAACTTCAAACCTTAGAATGAAGGAGATAACAAGAAAAACCTTTTGCAAGACTTATGAAAAATAGAATATGTTATAGAGAGTCAAAAAGTTATAGGTTATCTATGAATCTAAAATTGGACTTAGAGAAAACCAAAATTTGAGAGGGTGTGGATGAATCAATAGGAGATGCATCTTCCTTAGGAATGGAAGGGATTATGATTATGTTGAAGAAAGCTTCCTCCTACTCCTAGCAAGGAGGGTGTCTATAGTCTATTGAGTGTCACCATCAACAAAATATTTTCCTTCTATCCATAAGTATTTTCCTTAGTTTTTTTTTTCTGTTTCTTCTTACTAGAGAGACCACAACTTTTTTTGGATTTTTTTCATGCTTGAGGATCTATGATTCTTATTTTAGTACATGGAATAAGACCACCTTCTCCATCAATGAATTTTGAGAAATCAATTTCCTTCTCACCCCATGAAGAATTCCTCATCCTTTAACATCTATTCTAAGCCATGTAGAAATCGTTCCTCATCCATCAATAGATGATTAATACCTCTAAATTATTTTCTAAGAGAATTTTAGAGGGGATGGGGTTGCAAGATCCAAATATTTTTAGCAGATTATAGGGATCTCAAGATGAACCATAGAATTTGTCATTTCTTGAGGATGGTTGAATTTATTTATGATCACACCAAATGAATTCAATAACTAGATAGATAGATTTCTTCACCCATTTATTTAGAATAATGAATCACAATTAAAGAGTTATTTTTGATATGCATCCTACAATTTTATGAATAATTAGATTATGAGGCCTTCAAAATGCAAGAGGTATATATAGGTGCCCATTTAAAAATTTATTCTAACTAAGAGTTGTGAATCCCAAAAATGCTAAAAAAGGTTACTACAAGCAAGGTGATTTGTGGCATATAGGTTATACACTATAACTACTAACTATCCCCATTATATTTTGCTAAATTCTCTAAATGTTAGTTTTACATGTCCTTCACATTATTTTATAACAGTAGGAGTTTTGAAAAATAGAGGAACAACAAGCCAAGGAAATTCCTCCTAACTACTATAGAAAACAAGGATACAATAGAATTATTATTATTAAATCAAAATTGAGTATAATTATAATAATAGCTGTAGTGGACAATCTACAATTAGAAAAGCCAGAAAATAACTATAGAAAATATCCTGAGGAACAAAAACTATAAAAAACTCAGCACAATTTTACCCTTTGAAATGAATTTAGAAATGAGGTGAAATTATTTTATTCAAAGAAAATATTAAACGCTTTATAAGTTTATATATTCATATAATAGGTTCTCATGTCAATAATCCACTGAATATCTATACTAGACTTGATCATTATCTATAAGAAACATTTTATATCATAATAAAATTATAATTCTTCTACCCAACTAGTTTCTATCTAATAAGAGAGATATGATCATATAATAAATCCTGAACTAAATCTTCCACATTAAACTTAACTATTTTCACTAATATAATTATTTTTAAAAAGCATTATACTATACTATACAATAACCACCATCTACCTGAAAGGATGTCTAGCCTAAAGAAATAACCAAAACAAATTAGCATGTTGATGTTTTCATTGTTTCATCTCATATATTCTAACCATATTACATAGCCTTATAAATGTATAGTATTATGATTTCTGAATTTGAATTGTAACTGTGTGTTCATTTTTACAGTTCTAGGAAAATTCACCTCCAGCAATTCACCGGCAGAAAATAGGGAAAATTCACTGCCACCAGCAATTCACCGCCATGGAAAATTAACCACCAAAAATTCATGCAATTAATT